>CAKAKQ010034680.1:0-11136 GCA_916700675.1 Helicolenus avius
CCGCTGCTGTCCACCTCCCAAACCAGCACCTGTGTGTCTGTCTGTCTGTGTGTGTTTGCGCGTGGATGCATACTTATACATTGATAACTGGGTATTCCTTCATCTCTCAGAGGGAATATCTACAGTATGGACAGGCACAGAAAAACACATCATAGCCCATCGAAGGAGAGACATATAGGCAGTCAATCAGTATATCTGGTTGCAAAAAGCCACTCTACCGCTCAACAGCAAAGCAAGATATGATGTATGATGTTGGTACAGTGTGTGTGTGTGAGTTGAGGAGAAGGAGGAGATGGGGAGGAGAGGGGGAAGGGGGGGATGTGGTATTAAAGCGGGGCTCTGGGCTTAATCAAAAGCAGAGGCACTTTCCCCTGGAAAAACAATGAGGGAAAGCAAAGTTTACATGAGCTAACTGACAGAGGGAGGGAGGAGAGGAAGGAGAGATGGATGGATGGAGTGAGGGAAGTTGGAAGGGAAGAAAATAAACATACAGGGGAGTTAGAGCATGGAGATAGATGGAGGGAACGAGGGAGAGAGAGAGAGAGAGATTGGTGCTTCAATGTGACAGAATAAAATCATGAAAATGTGTTTTTCATTTCTTGATACTCTACCACCACCCTATCTCCATCTCTAACCCTATCTCACTCCTTCCTGTTCTTTTTTTCCCCTCATTCTGTCTCCCCTGCCTCCATTATATATATTTCTTTGATTTTGTGATATGATTCGTGTAGGTTTATTTCCATTGAATGCTATAGTGGAATGACTCCTCTCTCTCTCTCTCTCTCTTTGCCGCTCTCTATCTAACTCCCTCTAGATCCCACTGGAACACTTAAGCCTGTACTATCCCTGTACTATCAGCTTTGGGGGGGATTTTGGTCATTTTAAGGCATTTCACTTGTCCGGCCTGGATTGATGTTGAGCAAAGCGGCTCCAAAAACCACCAAACCCGCACATAAAGCTGTTCAGGGTTGGCTGAGGACAGAGCAGACCGAGAGATAGACTGACAGAAGAGACAGGCAGACAGACAGAGAGATGGTTGTGGGGAGGTGTGAGATGACCACAGGCCTTGGAAATCTTGTGACTGAAATTAATGTGGAAACCAGATTGATGCCAGCATTTCTTTTTCTGGTTGAAGTGTGACGGTTTTGCTGTGAGCAGGGTGGGCTGTTATAAAACTTTTACCAGCAGTTAATTTGGGAAATAATACTTAATCGCATTCTTTATCCACTAATTAAAATGAGGATTACAATAAACTTAATGAAAGTGCTCTGTAATAAATTACGCCTTGATGTGCATTTCTCTATTTTGTCTTTTTCTCAGGTGCAAAAGTAAAAAGAAAAATGCTCAATACTGTTTTCTAGATGTAGTTTTTCTGTTTTATTTGTGTTTTCTAGAGAACTGTTTTGGTGCAACCAAGGAGAAACTGACACGAAAGTTAGGATACTAGGGCTGGGACGATTCACCTATCTCCCGATTCGATACTATCACAATACTTGGGTGCCGAATTGATATGTATTACAATTTGATATTACGATTTATTGCAATTTTTTAAAAACTTTTTTAACACTAGACCATGGGAAAAGTTGAATCATACAGTTATAGGGACTTTTACTTTGGAAAATATTTAAATATTTTTAATACAGTTGTAGCGTTGGCTGATTTGACCACGAAGATGCGAGTGACGGCTGGCTTGACTGCACGTTACCGCAATACGATAACGTTTCCTGTCCATGACAGAGTTAGCATAGCTAGCTTTAGTCGTGATGTCTAGCTCTGCTTTTCTTGGCAATGTGTGAAACCCAAAGTGTTTCCATGCTTTACTGGATGTGTAGTGTTTACCACGTTGGATTTAAAATGTGAGAGTGCAGGTCGTATCCACGTGGACCCTCCGCCGTTTTCTTCTTTCTCACTTCAGCTCGCTGCGGCTTGTTTTGGTTGACGGATATGGAACGGATATGACGTCACGTTTCTCAGACTACAACAATAAAAACGACAACTTCCTTCCTATATTAATTCTGGCATTAAAAAATCAATTTCAAAATAAATAAATTGCGATACACGGGGGAATCGTTTTTTCCCCCACCCCTAAAGGATACGACTGCTGTTATTCTATATTTTTCCAACTGTCAACAAATCCAATGAAAAGACCAAAACCAGCCATGTGACTGTCCGTCTGTAACTAACTTTCAACTCCTTATCCTGACTGTGGCACTCAGTCCAAAGCCCATTTGTTCCTGCTGAAGATGCAACTCAGAATGTCACAAAGCACTCACTCACCACGCTGCTCCACTCATTAATCACCATTACAAGACAGTGGTTGTACTGGACAGCTCTCAGGTGTGTTAAACGCTCCCTCCCCTTGTACACACTCCCCCAGGGCATCGCCTTAAATTAATAACACATTATCAGTCAACCTGCCTGGTTGAACAGGAGTTGAGTTAAAGAATACAGACAGAGCATTCTGCATCACCTCAAAGGCTGGGACGCTTCATGCTATCTCTAACAAACACATCATTACTCTTCTCCATTCAGCTCTTTCTGTTTTTGAAGTGTCTCCCTCAGGCGAGGCTTTCTCTAGAAAGCTGTAAATATCCCAGCTAAGTGACTGGTTTGAGCTTACATGTGCATTAGCGTTATCTGTGGTTGTGCAGCTCTCCTGGCGATTTATAACCGAGGACCTTCACAGTGAGTAAAGAGGAGACGATCACAGACGACGATAAAGAAAAGACTTCACAAGAGCCCACAGCTGGAGGTTAGAGACCGAACAAACAGTATTTCACATTTTCTGTACATTTCATTCATCTGTCACGACCAAGACGAAACCCTTCCAAGACAAGGCCGGTCTATTTATTCTTTTGTATGATTTGTTCTCCATTATTTAATGTTGTCTTCACTGCAAGTTCTTCCTATACAGACCAGGGTGAAACTTTATACCAAGTTAGGATAGACTTCCTCCTTCTCCTATATCATGCTCATCTCATTTGCTATTGCAATTCAGGTGCCTGCGAACGATATGAGACGATATCACATGCCCATTTAACACGATCAGTAACATTTTTATTGACTCACAAAAAGCAACTAAAAAATGATTTGACAATTTTAGTACTGGGCTCTGTAAATAGGAGATGCGCTTGGATGGAAATGGTGACACAGATGTGCCTTGGGAATTTCAAAATAAAGGCACATCTTGAAGATGATGATACGAATGGATGTTTTCACTTTGTATTGATGATAATGGATTGTTGAATTGATTCATTGAAACGATACATCGATCCAGATCGACGTATCATTACACCCCTAAATGTTGCTGTAAGGTAAAAACACCAGCAACTATCTCAAATTTAAGGATTACATTTTTTCTTACAGGTTAAATTGTGTGTATAACCCCCTAGGCTTATGAAACCTTTAAAAAACTCACTGAATAAACTCAAAATAGATTTAATATAAACCATAAACTATAATTTCATCTTAATTAGTGAACAAATTAGTAGTTTTTGACAGTTATGAGGGCCCAATGGAAGCTTTTATAACAATTTGTGAACAAAAATAAAATAAATACAAATAAAAAATGTTTTATTTGTAATATTATTTTGAGCAATCAAACAGAACATAAGTGTATCAAAGTTAATAGTTAATTAGAATTGTGATCTGTTAATCTATGTTAATCTACAGTTCATCAGTCGCCGTATACTACTTTCTATAATCTTTATTTAAAAAACCACGTCATCTGGTCCTCCTTTGACAGGAAGAGACACCTGATGAAAGAGAACTGATGAAATGGAACCGAAAACAAACGTATACTGACATGTTTGTAGGAAACTCATCCTTCCATGAAGGAATGAATGTCCTTTTAATCTCATGGCTTTCGTTCACTGGTACCACTTCCATTTTTTTTTTCCACACCCAAATCCCGACTAAAACATTAACTGTGCTACATGATTGGGGCTTGTATTTTTTGCTTGTTTAAAAGTTTGCCGTAGTGAGAAGTCGTGTTTTCGGAGGGGTGGGGGGTGGGCAGGTTTAAAACGGTGTTCCTTTTTTATTACGTTTTTAAGCTCACTATCCAGATCAGGCCGGTATGCTTGTATTTACTGTACTAATGTGGCTTTCTCCTGGCTCTGTGCCACTGTGCAAACTTTATTGTTCAACCCTGATACCAATTATTTCATGGACACATTACTGACTGTTTCACACACCACTACGTACCCACTTGATTGCACTCGAGCTCAATAATAAAACAAGCGAGTGTGGAAAATCTGCAGATAAAGGATATGCATCAGAGGGAAGTAAAGGCGCACACACACACACACACACACTCACAGAGCCATATGGGCCATAGCATAAATGAGTTGGCTGTTTTAATGAGCGCTGTTGAAAGAGTGTTTACTGCTACACTGAAACCGTCTGCACTCATCAACACTCTCTCTCTCTGTTCTGTGATGAGACGGCCATATGATTTCACTTATCCACGGCCTTGGTCTGAGAGCCTCCAGGATGGGGATAGTGACGAACTAATAATCCCCCTTTCCTGCAATTATCCTCCTCCCCCCTCTCCATCATTCTCTCTCTCTCTTAATTCTCCTCTTTCCCCTCTCAATCACTGCTCGGCTTCGTCTGCTCCTCTTCTCACTCAATTCCTCTTTATTTATGTTTCACGATCTCTCCCTATCTCGCCCTACACAGGCGAGCTTATTTCCCTCCACGACATGCAAAACATTTATGATTACACATAATTTGTGGTATCAATACTCTTTCTTCTTTGTGTATATTTTCCTTTGTATATATCAAACCTGCCCGCCCGTTCTCTTCCAGCCTATAGAGGAAATTCAAGCAGACAGAGGGAATGAGAATACAGTATGCGTGTCCCATGGTTTATATAGATAGGTTACTAAATTCCACATCCTGTTACACAATCCTGCAGATGTGTCCTGTATGGGATTGTGTTTACCTCCAGGGAGACTGCTCGTTTTTTACAACGTAGAGAAAAGAAAGAAAAAAAAAAATACCGCGCCAATAATCAAAATCCAATGTATCTCAATATCTTAATATAACAGGTCTGTGGCCTGCTGTGACTGGTTCCAACTGGTTCCAATATTACAATAAAGTTGAGCAGAGGCCTGTATGAAGTCAACAACATGCTGATGGCTTGTGACAGACAGCGTCGTTAACAGAGGCGGTGATGTAATGCACTCGGGGGCTTTGTGGCGAAACTACTGACGCCCTCGCTGATTGTCTCTCTCGTGGGAGACAGCAAGCAGAAAGAGAGATGGGAGGAGGAGGAGGAGGAAAAGGAGGTATGGTTAATGTGAAATAAAAAGTTTATGACATACTGTGTTAATGTTCAGTCTGACATCGGGTTCACGCGTATTAGTCTCACTCCCTGACACACTATAATCAATGTGCGCGATCAATAAGCCAGTGTTTTAGCTTAGGCTGGCTGGTGGTCAATGCAGCTCAGCCCGGAGCGTAAGGCCCAAAAAGGCCTTATTATTAGCTCTTGGGTCGGGCTAACAGCCGCAGATCCTCCCGCTTTGGCTCCTTAATAACTGATAGTGATTATTTGGGCTTATTGACAAGCTAATGGTGAATTAGGGCTATGAGGGATTGTTTAGAGAGGATTACGGACTGAACTAGAGGGGATGTAGGGACCATGACGACGGCTATGGTGGTGCTGATGATGAGGCCAAGCTGATCATCACCGGGATAGAAAGAGCAAAGAGGTAAGAGATTTACACTGCAGGATGGAGTGAAAGAGGGGTAAATGATAGAGGGCGAAATGAAAGGAAGGGACATTAGGTGTAATGCATTTGGTCTTCTTTCTATTAGGGCTATGAATCATAAGGCAACCCAAAATACAATATTATGATGACATTTTACTTAGGGCTGGGTGTCCAGTACTTTACTGTGTTTGAGTCAGAGCAACATGAATACATGTTACATCATTCAAATAGCTGTAAATTGTCTTAAGGCTGTATTGCCAGAGAGCAGAACAGTTCAAAATGTCTCAAGCAACGGAAAAACCCCATTTCTGCTTCAATATCACTGCAGGACCTTCTGCGATTTTGGTGCCAGCGTATTCCTAACTTATCGCAAGACTGTATCAGGGCTCAAAAATAAGGATTTCCCGCTCTCGCTTCATTCTCATCTCTGTTGAGAGTTGCACATGCGCACTCAGATAAAGACAAAGTTTATGAGCAGAAGTGCAAGCGAGCATTTCAATCATCCTGGAAGCAGGGGTTTAGTTGGGTGGCATTAGAGGATGTGAGCGAAACTCACGACTATTTAATTAAATAAAGATTAAACATGACAATTAACTTAAGGCTTTGTTGTCATTTGATAATGAATAAAATAATTAGTTTTAGATTGACTTTGGGCAAGTAGGTTTTTGAACCACTTGCTTGACCGGGCAACAAACCCTGTTTATTACGATTTATTGCGGTAAGGGATTATTTGTCTAACTGTATATAACTTAGATTGTATTCTGCTTGTGGACATGGAGTGTGAACAAATGAAAGCCACAGAGCTCATATGCTCGGTTAAAGAGTGGACTGATAACTCAAAGCGGAACGCAGCGGCGCAATGCGGGCGGAGCCGAGACGCCGAGCTGATCAAACACAAGGTGGAGTGACTCGCTCAGATTAACTCTCTTCTGGCTTTTTCAAACAACACTGACAGATGCATACCCCTCCGCACTCCCGTTTGTCAGAGATCTATTCCTGCACTTAAAGCACACTCTCTCTCATACACACACACACAAACACACACACCCATGCACATGGTTACACACACACTCAAACGGCTTACGCTACCTTTGTCACCTCCCACACACTGGTTATCTCCAAGGACACAAAACCCACAAGATCCCCTACCCAATTTCCACGCATGCAGCCTAAATGGAGCTGTAAGCAGGCATTAAGCCTGACGGGGAGAAAGGGAACAGCGAAAAAAAAAATACCAATGCTTGAGAAAAGGAGGAGGAGATGGATGGAGGGAAGTAGGGAGAGAGGGAGGGAAGAAACAGGAGGTGGATTTCTATTTAACACACTGACTTTCATCTCCGCTTTACAACATACTTAGGCAGGGTTTTTTGGGGAAGGTACGCGCTCTCTGGTTCGCTCCCCCCTCCTCACCCAGACAGAAAAAGACACAATGAACGCTCTGTACTTTCTACACCGGGGGGACACGCACAAAAAAAGCACTGCAATCCCTGCCAGACTTAAGAAAGTCTTGGTTGCTAGCCAAGGTATCTGAAATAATACTCCACAGCTCACAATACTTTATGTAACTTTTTTTTTTTTTTTTAATCAGAGATTAGAGGTGATCTCCTTTCACTGTTAATGCTCCAACCAGGCTGATTGGTGTATCTGTAGTTTGGACTGGACGCAGGCCAGGAGCTGAGCCATGGGCAGCACTGGGCAACAGTCCAGGATGATAATATATAGCTGGACACTTCAGATACACATACATCTTAACTTAAGCCTCCACTTGACCAATGTTTTTAAATTACATTATCTAAGGACGTGTTATAAGTCACACAAGAAATGATTTGAGTTTTTTACACGGCTAATTTCTACACAGTTCCAAGCTTCCAACTCTTGAGCACACATTATGAGACAAATCATACATATTCCTCTAAATGTAAAGTGCTTTCCAGTAGGTGTTAGGGCGATTCTATACTATCATGATACTTAATTCAATACGTATTGCGATTTTTAAGTATTGCGATTCTATATTACGATTTATTGGGATTTTTGTTAAAGTTTATTAACACTAGACAAATTAAAAAGTTGAATTATACACTTCTAGGGACTTTTACTTTGAAAATATCCAAATTGATGAAGTAACATTTTTTTTATTTTCAGCATGTATGTAGTCAGAGCTGTCCTGAAGTCATATCTATCCGTCGTTGTCAGGCATTATTCATTCAATTTTTTCCAGCAACCCAAAAATAAAAGAATATAAAATTAGTGGTATTTTCTTTCTAATTTATAAGGGACATGTAACATTTTATACTTCTGTTGAATATAATCCAATCAATCATATTTCCATATATGTATGTTGTATATACAGTTCCCTTTGTTAACACCTAATTTTGAAAACCGGACGTAGTCACACGTTAATACTTCTGCTCTCTTTATACATCCATGGTCAGGTCCATCGGGGCCGTTGGAATGCAATTAACATAAATGTCAGTAAGTGGGAGCTCTACAGTTGTAGCCTTGGCTGATTTGACCAAGCGAATATGTCAATTCTGGCATTTAAAAATACATTTAAAAATCGTAAAAAAAATCAAATGAATCGCGATATATAGGTGAATCGATTTTTTTCCCACCCCCTAGTAGGTTGTAGAAATTCATGCACTTGTAGACTGACTCGTGAGGATATAAAAAAGTTTTGGGGGGCAGCAGAGAGCAGTACACCGTCACAGATAAAAGGATAAAGACAGACACAAGAAAGGTTGAGAGATGACAGAAAGAAACACAAAGACACACTTTCCCACAAAAACCACATAAGTGCTCTCCCTCTCGCAAACAACCACACACTTTATTCAGCAGCCTCAGTTCAGAACTCCTACACATGTATTCAGACCTCTGACTGATCCAAGGACAAAAGTAAATGCAGCTTCTCTCCCTTTCTTGCTCATTCTCCCCCCTCTTCTATCAAAAGCCTGTGGGCCATTGGTGCGTCTCAGCCTCTCTGCCTGCAGCTGTGTTGCATGGGCCTTGATGTCATGTCTGTTGGACTCATCTCCCTGATCTCTGCATCTGTCTCATTCACAACATTTACACCAACACAAGGTCACTGAGAAAAGCCAAGTTAAGGCACAAATCAAAGAACCTTTCATTCACTGCAACAGCCTACAGTAGTTGCTATAGGTTTACCACACAATTGGTTAGAGCTGGTAAAAACAATCCCGTTTCTCTTTTACCGACCACTGTCAACGTTGGGTATCTGAGTGTTTGGACACGTAAGGAGAAAACAGGTTCTGTCGTATGAGAGGCTACTGTTCAGTTGTGGAAGCTTAACCGTATTTAGACTTATTTTAGTGTCAGTTTCAGTTGCATTCAGTCTTTGAATTCATTCGTTTGGATACAAAGACACACCATTAGGAGCAATTACGTCTCCTTTCTTTACTCCACACTGCTCTCACAGTAAAGCTTTCACAATCTTAAGTCATGCACATGCACACAAGTACAATATAAAGAAATCCAGCAGAAATCTAACTGTGACACACCCAGTTTATCAACCTGATAAATGAAACCAATTTCTTCTGTGCAAGAAGTTGTGACATCTTACTTGAGTACATGTTACATGCAGAGTATCACTCCTTCTCTTTGGGAGCAAAGAGACATAAACCATAGCTACCTGACTGTGCTTTAATAACACAACACAGTAGCCTAAAATACTACTGTATCCTGAAATCTGAGAAATCCACAGACTCCCCCCCAAAAACCTCCCGACTGAGTGACTAGCTATCTGATGTAGTCAGACTGCCGACCAGCAGGTTTAATGAGCTGCCTGACTGTCTGGCTATCACTACAAGACAGAAGCTTATCTGACCCGTGGCCAGTACAGTAGTCATACTGTTCACAGAATTCACATCTTGGACATTTCTGACTTTATCAAGACCTCTGCTAACACAGGGCTGCTCTTAAGCTTTGATTAAGTCTAAAAAACTGAAAACTGTCTGACTTGTTTATGTACAAGACAACTTGTCAACAGGTTTTAATCAGAAAACTAGATCCTCATATTCTCTTGTCACATCTCTTTTGTTACTTCAGATTAAATGGGTAACTCTAACTAGTAGCACCGCAACAGGAATGCTGAACTGCCTGTTATACCCATTTAGATTTTGCTTTCTGTTAGCAGTGAGGCCGAACTGTCCTCTGATCTGATAACTGAATTTGGCTTTAGACAAAAAAAAAAAAATCAACGATGAAAGCTTCGCTAGTCTTTTAAAGCTGCCTTGCTTGACAGCTCTGCAGCCATTGGCCTGTCTGTTTGCGAGGGTGAACGGGAGCTATTGCAAAGTATATTGTATAGGGCTGATCTGAATGCTTCAAAGCTTCGACCCTCGTCCTGGTATTCGACTTCCAAGTCACTATTCGAATGCTTCAGTTTTTAAATATAAGTATGTAAAAATAATGTATGAATCCCCAAACTAAACCATGAAATAAGGAATAATCCCACAACATTATACAGTATATTATTAATATTCAGCTTTAAAGATTATTAATTATTCTCAGATGGACATCGCTGTTTTTTATGTGTAGAGGTGTGTGTGTGCAGCGCCGGCGGCACTGTCCCGAACACTGAAACGGGGGAGATGGAGACAGATAGAAAAAAAAAAACACTTCTGCCTGCTGCTCCGCGAAGCTCTGCATACTTTCGAATATTTCTCATCGAAGCTTCAACGCCTAAAAACTAGTATTCGGGACAGCCTTAATATTGTAAATGGATCTTATGTGAGGAACTGTAAAGCAAGTTGACAAACAGAATTTAACAACCTCTCTTTACTTCTTTTTAAGCGGGCCAAAAGCAAGAAATTCACAGAGCAGGACATGATGGCAGCCTAATTCCCTAACCCAGGCCTTTCAATAACAAGTACACAAGGTGTCTCATCATCCATTGACTTCTCCTCACTCTATCTAGCATTAACAGTGGGCTGTCTGTATGTCAGCTGCCCTTTGCCTGACCCAGTCAGTCACCCAGAGGAAGGAGTGATTAGCAGGACTGTAGTAGCAGGAGCCCACCTGCTCTGACTCAATAGGAGCCCTCACACAGCTAGCTCACTAGAGTCAACAGAATTTTAATCACATATACAAAGACACACTTGCACAGACAAAGACCCATGTACACACAAAGATACATAGGTGCACATACACACACACACACACACACACACACACACACACACACACACACACACACACACACACACACACACACACACACACACACACACACACACACACACACACACACACACACACACACACACACACACACACAAGGACAATTATGCACATAGCAGGGAATGCTCCCTCACACGTACTCCCTCACAGACTCTTTCATCCTAGCAGATAGATAGAAAGAGGAAGGAGGCAAAGGAGTGATAAAGGCCCAGACAGCAAT
>CAKAKQ010034681.1:0-12009 GCA_916700675.1 Helicolenus avius
TGTGTGTGTGTGTGTGTGTGTGTGTGTGTCCTGTGCGTCCTGTGAGCCTAGCTGTGTGTAAGTGGTTTTGGCAGGCCTGTCTGTGTATGCAGGCAGCACATGTTTTCCGCTCTATTTGTGTCTGAGTTTGTGTGTGTTTGCCTGCGAGTGTGTGTGTGTGTGTGCTCACATTATGCTCGGTGCTTCTGGTTATGCACGTGCAGTGTGTTTCTGTATCCAAGGATGTTGTGTGTGTGTGTTTGTGTGTGTGTGTGTGTGCCCCTGGTCAGCAATGACTAAATATGACAAGGTCACTACTGTCATTTACCTGCCATGCACACACACACACACACACACACACACACACACACACACACACACACAGAGACAGATATACAAGCATCCATAGAAACACACAACTGATGCAATTAACATATCAAAAAGCATTTAGACTCGCATCTACTCTGCACTTATCAGCACTCAAGCAGATTCAAAAAGACTTCAAAAGTTGACGTGCCCTTTTCAGATCTCTTTGTCTCTCTCTCTCTCACTCACACACACACACACACACACACACACACACGCCATGTAAATGTTAGACACACAATGTAAATAGCTTGGTCTCAGAATGGATTGCTTTCCACCCACAAGGAACCTGATTGGACAGACCCAACCCTGTCCCGAACCCTGGACATTTGTCACTCTCTTTCCAAACCAGTTCATGTCTAGGGATGGCCTATTGTATGTAAATTTCTAGCCAAGTGAACAGTGCAGGTGTGTGCAGCTGCCCATATGGGACAAACGGCCAATCCAGCCTAGTCGCCAGGATTTTCTTTTTGGCATTGTACGTTTCTGCAAACCATGGATACGTTGAATGTGGACGTTTTTGCATTCGGACAGAGCGAGTGATGTAGTACTACGAGCGATCGTTAATGACAGTTACGTGGTATAATAGCGAGTATAACTCGGGAGAAGGTCCACTAAGGTCAGGTGGGATAGATGGTGGATGGGTCGTGTGAAACCAAGAGTAAACGTTGACTTTATGCTCGTTATGTAATGTTATGTAAGAAAGTCCACTACGGCGGTTGTTGTTTATTTACGCAAGTTACGTTGTTAAGCTTGTTACGTAACATTACATAAGAAAGTCTGCTAAGGGTGGTTGTTATTTATTTACGCTAGTTACACTGTTACACTTGATACGTAATGTCTCATAAGAAAGTCTGCTAAGGGCGATTGTTATGTATTTACACTAGATACGTTGTTTCACTTGTTATATAACGTTATATAAGAAATCCAACTAAGGGCGGTTGTTATTTATTCACGCTAGTCACGTTGTTTAGCTTGTAACGTAATGTTACATTATAAAGTTTGCCTAGGGCGATTGTTATTTTTTTACACTAGATACATTGTTTCATTTGTTATGTAATGTTATGTAAGAAAGACCACTAAGGTTGGTTGTTATTTATTTATGATATTTACGTTGTTACGCTTGTTACGTAAAGTTACATAAGAAAGTCCACTAAGGGTGGTTATTTATTCACGCTAGTTACGTTTTTTACGTAGCTGTGGCTCAGGACGTAGAGCGGATCGCCCACTATTCGGAAGATCTGAGGTTCGATCCCCTTTTCCTCCAGTCAACATGTCAAATTGGACATGTACTGTAAAGCACTTTGAGTGGTCAGAAGACTAGAACGGCGCTATATAAATGCGAGTCCATTTACCATTTACGCTACATTGTTAACTTGTTACATTGTTACGTTATTATTTTAACACAAACCATAATGTTTTTTTCTGACCAAACAAGTAGTTTTGTTGCCTAAACCTTACCAATCATTTCACAAGGTTAACAATGTGACATTGTGCGTTTTTGCAAGCGTGATACGTTGCTGATATGAAACGTTTTTATGAAACTTATTTGTGGTTCAAAAAGGTGCACCTTCAACATATCCCAAGGTTTGCAGATCGCACGATGCCAATATTTTTTCTGGCGACTGGTCTGGTCCGACCACATCATACACATACAAGTCAAGAAATCTACAGATTTCACGCAGTATGTCTGTGTTTTATAAATGGCATTTCAGCAAACAGGGCTTCAAACTGGACACTAGTTCCTCTGGACTAACTTTTAAAAGACTGGGAGAAGTTTTAAGGCTGAGGTGCTTTGTGAATTAACCCTTTGTCTTAAAGGACAATTACAAAGTTCTTATATGTATAGCTTTTGGTTATTATAGCGACAGGGCAAGAAACATGAGCAGTTAGACGATTATTCAGGGTTTTAAACAAACCTCCACATTAGCATTAACGTGTTTGGATGAGAAAATAAATGAGATTCATGATTCCTATCTTTTACAATTCTGAGTTGATTCCCTTAGTCCAAAAGTCGATTTTTCTACATTGTTAATTTCATTGGCAGAAACCAATTCAGACCGCGTAATGCATACAGTTATCTCAAGTTCATCTTCAAAGAAGGCAAGTGTTTGGGTGTATTTTGGATTCAATAACTTAATAATTAGCTTTTGCAAGATGAAGGTCATCACCCCAAGATTAATGTTAGCATAGTGAAGCGCCAAACTCCTGCACAAGTAAACAAGCTGACTGACCGACACACACACACTGCAGCACTGTACAAAACGTTCAAATAAAGAACATGACACACTTTTCTCAGCTTTCATTGTTCAGTCAGTCAGTGACCTTTATTGAGACCAGTTACTCAGTGAGTGAATGGTTTGTACACTGTGCACTGGATTAAGAGCCTGAAAACGGTATGTAATGAATCAAATCATTTTGGAATATATAAAATGTGTTTTGCTGCCAGCTCCGTCCAAAGCAGTACATTGCTTTGCTCCATTACGGTAACTCTTGTCTGTTTCTCCAAATTGGGGGCTTGCTGACCGTCATCTACTGTAGGTAATACACTGACTGTGGATAAATACCTCAAACAACCCCACTTCAAAAACACCCAAACTATCCCATTAAGTGAATAGGCCTCCATTTTCAGTATGAATGTGAATCAAACCGCTAACCCTGACAACAACAATTTCGACCAAAAGTGAATGCCAAATACTGAATGCACTGACTTTATCTCTCTTGTGTCAGCTGACCTAACAATTTGGCTTTCCTTCTAAACTGCTCTAGCGTTAGCATCATGGCTTCACCTTCTATTACAGCGTTAGCCGTAGCATCCTAGCATTAGCCAGCCCTTGTAATTACAGTGATTAGCAAAAGCACCGGAAAATGACCTCCTACTCTCTCTATCTGTCCCTGCATCTTTCTCTCTCCTTTTGTCTGCTGTATGTCTCTCGCCCACTCTCTCTGTTCCCCTGCATGTCGACCAGATTTTGCCTAAATCTCACATCCCCACTCAAAGACACTCTCTCTCTCTCTCTCTCTCTCTCTCTCTCTCTCTCTCTCTCTCTCTCTCTCTCTCTCTCTCTCTCTCTCTCTCTCTCTCTCTCTCTCTCTCTCTTTATCTCTCTTTCTCTCTCTCTCTCTTTATCTCTCTGTGACTCTGTCTCTGGCCCCTCCTCTTCCTGTTGCTAGATTCTGTTGTCTTTAAATAGAGACTGGTGTCACCCTCTCTCAGACACACACACACACACACACACGCACACACACATAGATAGGCAGTGATGTCACTTTCTCTCACTCCCCATCCCGCCATCCCATGCCATGACATCATCGTCTGATGCCGTTAGTCACAACACACACACACACACACACTCCACACCTACCACACAACGTGTATACACACTTCCATGCAGCCGCGCATGCACAAATACACAAACTCTGACGCACACTACTTAGTCACCATGTTTCACTGGGAGACACGTGCACGCATGAGGCATACATGCACAGAACACACACACATTGTTGACCAACCACACACCCTATACATATACATAAGACTGATACTCTTATAGTGGCACACACATTTACAAGAAGTGTAGTGGTGTGTATACACAGGTGTACAGCCTATAGGGATTTACTATGTACCTCTAAATAGCGAGATATGTATCACTTTACATCTTGCAGAGTAAAGCTGCCTGCTGACTTCATATCCTTCACTTAAAGTGGTTATTAGGTAAATATTGATTGCACTATGTAACGACTATAGAATAATGACACCATCAGCGCTTAGATTGGTTCCCTATAAGCTTCGCTTTCACTGTGCAATTCTGTCTGCTACCGGGTATTGTGTCCCCGGAAGATGAAGGCTCCATTTAGGGCCATACATTGTATACAGCAAGTGGACGTTGTCACCTTGACGTCACCATCCTGGTTTTTGGCCATTGCCAGCTTCTTTTTTTGCAACCAGAAATGACAAGAGAGGGTGGAGCTAAGTACAACTGAACGCTGAATAAGACAATTTTAGGGGACCAAAATGTAACAATTAACTCTCATGAACTGAAAACACACTGTGAAAGGGTTCAAGTTTTAAGACAAACTCCCAGTCTGGACAACGCTGTGGTAGCGACCTATCAATCACAAGGTAGCCACGCCCTAAAGCATACCCTGCTTTATGGGCTGTTTGATTCTTAATGGGACCATAATTTACTGAATCAATATAATGCTGTCTTGAAGTAGAAACTTGAAACTAGTGTGTGAAACCATAAACTCATGTTTACAGTGTTTACTGAGGTAATAAATCAAGTGAGAAGTAGGGTCATTTTCTCATAGACTTCTATACAATCAGACTTATTTTTTGCAGCTATAGGAGTCGCCCCCTGCTGGCTATTAGAAAGAATGCAGGTTTAAGGCACTTCCCCATTGGCTTCACTTCTCAGAACCGGAGGTCACAGCCTGTTAAGGGCACAAAGAAAGTATGTCAAGCATTATACAACCAAATCAGGAAATGGGTAGCGCTTTTGTTGTCCCCAGTAGCTACCGTTCTGTATCCCCAATTACCAAGGAGTATCAATGTAAGTTCTTTGCAGTTACTATCCCCAATAGAGGAAATGGCAGAGGGTGGAACTGAGGAAAACAAAATGCATTGTGTCCTTTGCAGTGTCGCCAACTTATTTCCAATGAAAGTTGCTAGCACTAGCTCCAGTGGTCGCTAAAAGTCACCAGATGACGTCATCTGCTCATTTGCATATTGGTGACATCATGATGCGTTAATTTGCATAAAGCTTAGTGGTTGTGTCGGCTGCAACGAGGGATAGACTGGCACACCGTGCTTTTGGCAGAAGAGACGTGGACTGTGATTACTCGATCAGCATAGGGATTAAATTACAATATAATAATATATTTGAATAGAGATGTGATGGTCTGAATAAGCCACTTGGAAACGTTTGGGGGGTTAAAAGCAAAAGTATGTGTTATTAGCAAAATGTACTTAAAGTATCAAAAGTAAAAGTATTCACAATTCCGAATAAACTCTAATGAGTGAGTGTTATAGGTTAGTATTATATTATTGGATTATTATAACTGATGTATTTGAATGTTGTAGGTGGTTAGGGTTGAGATCATTTTAGCTATTACATATGCTGTTTGGTAGTTTTATTCATAGCAATGCAGCATATGTATTTTACATACATATGTATTAAACAACATGGTAACCTCATAATGTATTGTGTTTCCAATAATATTTTGTAAATGAACCAGTAATTAAAAAACAGTAAAAAGTACAATATTTCCCTTGAATTATAAAATAGCATTGAAATCAGAAATACTTTATTGATCCCCAATGGGGAAAATTGGGGCGTTACAGTTGCTCTTGTATGTACATAAAGAAATGTTAGAAAATAGAAATAATGAGTATGTGACATGTACATTATGTACATAATGCTACAATGTGTACATAATGCTACAATATAAACACAATATATGTAAAGAAATATTAGTAAGCACTGAAACTAAAGATAAGAAAATTAGAATATAAGAAATATGTACAAATTTTTGCATTAAGAAGTGCAATATATAGCAAATAACCACAGGGACAATAAGTAAATACAAAATGCTGAGAAATGGGGTCTATTAAGTGTGTTAGATATAAATGCCAGAATGGTACAAATAAGAAATGAATAAGAATATTTTTTTAATTCACAGTATCAATAACAGTATTGTACAGTTGAGTTAAATCAGTGTTGTATATAGCAGCTGATAAGAACTGATCTATTGACTAAGTATGAAATGTAAATACTCAAGTAAAGTACAAGTATGTCATATTTGTTCTACAGTACAGTACAGTACATGCAAGCAAGTCGGACAGTCCAAGACTCCACTACATCACTGTTGAACACATTATACTGTATATCATAACGTGAAAAATGACACACACACACACACTCTTTTTTAAAACTTTTAAAGCGTGTTGTCCTTGACATCGCTGCTGACCGTTAACCAGTGACATGATTGAAATCAGCCGGCCGCCTTTTTAATCCAATCAGCTCTAAGGAATGAGTTGTTGGCTCAGCGTTTAATCCAATCAGTTTTCAGAAATGAGTTGTTGCCGGCCAGAATCAATCAGACCGGCCCACCTGGTAATCAAATCCAATGCAATGATTTACCGTATGGCCATGAAATATATTCAGACTGCGTTCTGCCTCACTGTTTTGTTCTCTGATGTCCTCCTCCGTCTTCTTCTGAATTTCTCCACTTTCCTCTCTTTGTGTTTCCTCCCTCTTCCAATCCCCTGCTCTATTCTTCTCTGTTTTTTTATTAATATACACAGACTTTCTTTCTGAACCGTTTCCTTGACTTTTTTTTGGGAGACACTCATATGAAAGGCTGTTTTGGCTGATAAGTCCGGTGGGAGACAGGTTGTTCAGGGTGTAATTTAGAAGACGTGTCCTGGATTTTGCTGATGGGGATCAGATACTGGAATAACTGTAACAATACTGTGATGATTCCCAGCAGGGAGGGAGTGCACCCCTGGTAAAACATGACCACTATGTTTATAAATGGAGAACAAAAAAAACATGACACTGTGGTTTTCTGTCCATCTTATGAACTCAATATATGAAGTCCAACAATATGACCATCTTGACATCTTAACCAACACAGTCTGTTGACATACACCGTTCGTAGCTATACCTACGAAAAGTTAATTTGTATACATCCCACGAAATCAAAGCGTATGTAATCCACGTAATCCTGAACCAGGAAGTATTAAGAGTGATAGTGTAGGTTGGAGGTCGGGGTGGATGGGTTGGTGAAAAAACACCAGAGTTCGTGTTCCGTGTGAAACCTGAAGTCAATGTTGACTTATTTGTTACGTAACTTGCGTACTTAATAACGCCACTTCTGTAGTTATTTTAACCCAAACGATTATTCCTCAAGTAAATTGCGTACTTAAGTAACGCCACGTAGTTATTTGAACCGCAAAACGATCTTTTCCTAAACCTAACCAAGTTGTTTCCTTTGAAGACAGAAGTTTATTTTGAAAAGACTGTATGTTGAAAAGACTGTAAGGTATGGAAATTCACACGTGTTACTGGACATTCGTAGGAAAACGCGTGAAAAATGAGGAATAACGTTTCGTAAGATATCATACCATGAGGATATATGAGGATATGTTGCACACACACATGCTCTCAGTGCTGACCTCATGCTCGGCTGATTCATGGCTTATGCCCCTGAGTCCATTTCTACAAGGACAGGTCCGTAGGGATTTCAGCTCTGCGTGTATGTGTGTGTGTTCGATCATGTATGACTCAAAGGGGGTTGGGTTAGGCTTTTAACCCCATGCTGAAGCATCTGAAGGAGTTTCAATAATTCATATGCTCTGTATTTGCATTTCTCTCTCTCTCTCTCTGTCTCTCTCTCTCTCTCTCTCTCTCTCTCTCTCTCTCTCTCTCTCTCTCTCTCTCTCACACACACACACACACACACAGTAAATGCATCCTTTCAAATACAAGCACTCATCACTCAACCAAGCACATACACACACTCCAATGCACACAAATTCCCAAGCGATCCGACACACTACACGAGAATTCACTCATTTGACATTCCCACACAGCGACATGGTTTTAAAGTACTCGCAGATACACAACCACTTGACCGATGCTGTGAAGAAATGATAACCATCGTTTCGACAACGGTGTCAGTCTCTCCCCTCACTTACCAGGTGGTCTTATAAAGCATAGTCTGTCATCCTTCCTCTACTTCCTATCACTCTTTCCCTCTCCACCCACCTCTCAGCAGTTTCCTGTTTACCAGGTGCTCCCTCTCTCTCTCTCTCTCTGAAGTTAAAGCAGCCTCGCTGGGTGTGTTTCTGTGTGTGTGTGTGTGTGTGTGTTGCGTTGGCATGAGACGCTGCTCGTCTAGCGTGCCAGACGGCCTGCATCGCATTTGTGACCTACTTTGGCTCAGAGTGTGTATTTTTTATGAGACCGGGAGATGCAGACGCTCACGGCGCGAATGGAGATGCACACATACTGTAGGGGTCCATACACACACACACACACACACACACACACACACACACATATGGTATAACACAGTATAGAGCATACAACGACACACACACACATACGCAGATGTTTTTTTTTTTATATGAAGCAACACCTATTCATACACACCTTTTATTTATTCATCTGCATACCTTAAGCCACTAAGGATCCAGGTTGGCATAGAGACAGATGCTGGAAAAACTGCTCTCCAAATACCACACACACACACACACACACACACACACACACACACACACACACACATAGAAACATAAAAACACACAGATGCTTAACAAAATCCTACACAATAATGATCAAAGTACGTGTGCAGGACACACACATTTGCACAGATGGTTAAATGACAGTGTATGTATGCAACAACAAAGTGAAACATCATCTTCAGGAGTGGCTGAAGTTTGCTCGCTTTTCTTTCTGTTTTGGACAGTTTAGGGTAAAAGGAAATGCTTAAGTATCATCATGCATGAGTGGCATTTCCATGGCCAAGAGCTTATTTAATTCAGCCCCCTAAGCTTTTTAAACAGAGTTCCCAATTAATTTTTAAATTACAGCGCCAGCATGTTGACTAGCTTCTGACACTTGAGAAATTATGTTAATTTCCACACCTCTTATAGCACCGGAGTCGACTCGCTCCCGCTGCTCACGATGTTGAATCAATGAAATACCTTGTAGGCCTCGTGGCTATAGAGGCAAACACATGCTGTGGTTTACAACCTGACTGCAAATCACACACGCACACACACATACACACACATACACACACACACACACACACACACACACACACACACACACACACACACACACACACATGGATATACAAACACATGCATTTGCCAGCTCTGTGCCTTGGCAACACTTGACTAGCACGCCCTCTAATGCAAATGAGCGCACACACCAATGATTGTCACTGTACTTGTGGGGACCTTCACTACTGCAACTGCTTTCACTCCCTCCTGAGTTTAAACCTAAACATAATCCAGCTTCATGGTAAGAATGAGAATCAGCTATCCTTTACTGATCAGATAAGCCAAGTTAACTGAGGATAAACAGGGTGCACGAACCCTCATATAAACTGTCAACGTATCCTCATACAACAGTTTGTATCATATCTTACGATAAGCTATTCCTAATTTTTCGCGCATTTCCCTACAAATATCCAGCGTCGATTATCCGCTCCAATCTTTTCAAAATAAACTTGGTTAAGTTTAGGCAACAAAACTACTTGGTTAGGTTAAGGCAACAAAACTACTTGGTTAGGTTTGGGTAACAAAACCACTTGGTTAAGGTTAGGAAAAGATCAACTTGGTTAGGTTTATGCAACAAAATTACTTAGTCAGGATTAGGAAAATATCTACTTGGTTAAGTTTAGGCAACAAAACTACTTGGTTAGGTTTAGGAAAAGATTGACTTGGTTAGGTTTAGGCAACAAAATCAATTGGTTAGGTTTAGGAAAAGATAGACTTGGTTAGGTTTAGGCAACAAAACCACTTGGTTAGGTTTGGGCAACAAAACCACTTGGTTAAGGTTAGGAAAAGATCAACTTGGTTAGGTTTAGGCAACAAAACCACTTAGTTAGGATTTGGAAAAGATCTTTGTGATAAATAAATTAATGTTTGAATTCTGATTTCCCATGGGACACGAACACCTGTCTCCTGAGGGAAAACCTAGTGACCAGATTTTTTGACACATCCCATCCACCAAATCCTCATTTCTTTGTGGTTTTGCCACTATCTATACTTGTTCAACATTAAAAGCTGTACTTAAAACATTTTTGAGAATGAGAATTATTCACGTCTCAACATGATTTGGAAATAATGACATGCTTCAGAAGTCTGCTATAGAAAATGACACATTACTTTTGTTTTGGGTCCATACAATGTATTTTAAATCTATATTTGTGACTGTTGTTGACATAACTTTTTACACAGCATTTCCTCTTCATCATGAATAAGTCTATTCGTCTATTTCGGTTTTTTAGTAGTTTCTTTTTTTCTTTTTTTATAACAGCTTGTTCATAAGAAGTCTAAAATGGAGTTCAAACTCTCTGGAGTCTAGCAGACCCCAAATATACGAGGGAACATACTGTAAACATTCTGTCTGTGAATTACTTTTTGTCAAAAGAAAAAAAAAGTATCAATATATGTACTGTATTTGTTTATGTTTAGCCCTTAAAATAAAGTTTGGTGCAACAATGTATTTTGGTACCTTCATCAAATGTGTAAGTGCAGTTTGTGGCTTGCTAAACATCAGAATGTTAGCATCGTCACTGTAGGCATGTTAGCATGCTGTTGTTATTTAGCTCAAAGCACCGCTGTGCCTAAGTACAGCCTCACAGAGGTCTTACATTGTGTCAACACTGGAGGCGTAGGGTGGTTAGCACAGTAGCACAACAACAGCAGCACCTTTAGTCCTGCGTATCTCTCTACACAGGATGCATTCAGGCACAGTATTGAGTGTAGGTCACCCACGTTCTGGCAGCAGTCACAGTCCAACACAACTCAAAATAAGCATCCATCTGTGGTAAACAAAATAAATAAATAAAAACTAAAAAACAACACAAAAAACACAAAATCACTGTAATCACTCGTAAAACGGAAGAAAATAGACTTGAAGCATAAAAATATGCCTCGGGTCACATTTAAGGACGCACATTTGATGGATTTAAATTGGTCATTTGAAATGTATTGTGGGAAAAAAAGGTTGAGATTGTATATCCGTGGAGAAGCTGACTGGAGAATTTTTAACGTATATTTCTTGGATCCAGCATATTTCCATTAGTGCTGCTGCATCTTAAATCACTTCCACAGTGGCTTCTGGCCCATCTGTCCTGCTGCGTTTTGTCCTGTTTTTCTCTATCTGCTGAGTCATATTAATCAACACTTACTGCACAGCCTAAATGTCTTGTCATTTCTGTGCTGGATGGGGTGCTGTTGATACATCTGTTGAAGTTCAGCAAATACAAAACCCTTAAAGCTGCAGTGGGAAGAAATGCAGCAAATATGATTAAAAAAGTTATTTTTATAAGTTTGAAAGTTTGCGACCCGGCAGCTATGTTGAGATCAGTTGAGGAAATACCAAGCACCGCCCACCAGCCAGAGCAAACTTTCCCATTTTACAGCTAGATAGTACACTACAAGATGTTTCTGAAAACATTTTATGAAAGAAATAGGCATTACAGTAACAGAATATTGATTCATATTTGATCAGCGCTGCCTAGTTTGACCGTTTGATCAGAGTTCACAAGTGATTGACAGCTGCTTCTGTTGAATGAACAGTCAATAGGAACGCTCTCTCTCTGAAATGACCTGTGATTGGACAAAGTCTCCCGTCACGGGCTAGATTTTTTAAAGCCTAAAAACAGAGCCATGAGGAGGTGCAGAAGTCTATTTTTCTCTCAGAACACTTGAATCACAATATACTGAAAGGTTATTATGGGCTTTTTGCCTAATGATGCCAAAAATATTCTGCCTACTGCCACTTTAAATGTAAATCATCTCAGCTATCTCCTCTCATCTTTCTCCTCCTTCTCCTTTCCATAGAGTTGAGAGAAACGGGAACAAAGATAAAAGCCACCCCTGACACCAGCTCCTAGCGCCATCCCACCGTCCGCCCC
>CAKAKQ010034682.1:0-14005 GCA_916700675.1 Helicolenus avius
GCAGGTTTTCACCCGTCCGCGCGCACCCAAATTTGGAAAAAATGGAGCTCTTTGAGGGGCTGTGAGGTGTCTGTTTGCCTCGGGGAGAAACCCACATGGAGTATAAAAGATCCAAACGTTTCCTCCTCACAATTCCACGTCAGCTCATGTCCGTGCAGCCGTCCTTGTAGAAAGTATAACCCAAGCTTTTGTCCTGCACTCACCAGACCTCCTGCTCACCTGCTCTCACTTCAGTCATTCACTACATACAGTATATACCAGCCCAGTTCCTTTGTTCCTTGTCAGTTTGTCTTCGTAGTTATGTGGTGTTCTGTTGCTTATAACTTTCCTTTTCTTGCCTGTACTTTCTGCCGGTTTGGACTCTTCCACCTGCTGAAACGTTCCCTGTTTGAGTATTCCCCGCACCGTGATCATTTCAGTCTGAACTGAAGTGGTGGACCAACAGGCTGACATTGCCGTCCCTTGAGCCGCTGGCACTAAAAGCTGATCATGAACAATCTGAGACGTCAAGTGGATCTGTGATTTTGCTGAAGCAGCAGAACTTTAAACTCACTTCAGGAAATCAAAAAGTGGCATTTTGTTCTGGTTGAGCAACGCATGTGTTGTGAGTTAGAGACAACAATCTGACTAAATTCTTTTTTTTACCGGGACCTTTAAATACACTTTCTAAGAAAACATCAGAAAGCCTAATATTGTCAGCCTGAATTTAAATTTCAATCTGGCATGCCAGTGAAGTTTTAAAAAAAAGAAATGTTGCACAACGTTTACTTTATTCAGAGCATGTGTTCCCCTTCTGTCATCTCTGGTTTGTTTACTGATGACAAACAGAAAACAGACTTCTATCAGATAACACGAGCGCTTCTGATCATGCATCCATACGGTTTAGTGATAACATGAGCTGCACGGAGCCAATGTAGATCTGACTTCTAATAGTTTCCAGGCGGCACAGCTATGTCAGCCCTGCACCCTCGGGAGTCTTGAGATTCATCAATGCCCATTCAAAGGCAAAAGTGCAGTGAAACCAGCTCACCCACTTGCCCCCATTGTTTACCTCTCTGGTGGGGGGTGGCGGGTGTATAGAGTGCTCATGCACCAGGAGGGCCTGGGAAAAATGCTGCTCACAGTGGCATAATGAATGTGAACATGGTGGGGTTATTTTGGAGCTCAGATGCATGTTTTTGTGTGTTAATCCCTTTCTGTGAAATGTCTGTTCGGTTGAGGTGCTTTTGGCGAACAGAAAACCTTTTCGATGAGTCCAAACGTGGTACATGAGAACCTCCTGTTAGTGGCTGTCACTCTGGCCTCATCTGTGCTTCTCTACAGTGGCATCTTGTGACTTTCCATACATCATACATGAAATATGACATCCCAGATTGTTTTTTTCTCTGGATTCAGTTGTTTGCTGTCTCAATTAGAATTGTAGGTAGTTTGTTTTGTTTTTTCTAAATGTTTTAAAGGGATAGTTTGGGTAGTTTTAAGTGGGGTTGTATGATGAACTTATCCATAGTTGGTGTATTACATACAGTAGATGACGATCGGCACGCCCCCAGTTTGGAGAAACTGAGAGGAGCACCGACAGCAAAGCAATAAGGTGCTGTGGACGGGGATGGCAGAAAACCGTATTTGAAGCCACCTAAAAGAAAGGCTCACCTAAAATAGTCAATATCAGTTTAAGTGTACGCTATATTTAGAATACTTTCACCGCATTATCTTACCGTCAGACAGCCCTTTCCTTCTCCTTTCCGATGGGGAACTGAACTGAAAGTGAAACTTATCTATGCTCTCTCCAAAGCCATCGGGCTCACTTCCAGTTCAGTTCGCCATCAGATAATATTCTAAATATAGTGTACACTTCAACGGAAATTGATTTTTTTTTAGGTGTGCCTTTCTTTTAGGTGGCTAAAATATATTTTTCTGCCGTCCCCTTCCACAGCACTGTATTGCTTTACTCCGGTGTCGGTGCTCCTGCCTGCTTCTCCAAGCTGGGGGCGTGCCGGTAGTACACTGACTATGGATAAGTACCTCATACAACGCCACTTCAAAACACCTGGACTATCACTTTCAGTCATAAAATTGTCAATTTGTCAGTCGGTTGGTTTCAAAACTTTGGTCCAGACTGAAATATCTCAACAAATATTGGATGGATTGATGTGAAATCTGGTACAGGTCTTCATGTTCCCCAGAGGATGAATCCTATTTACCTTGATGATTATCGGACCTTTCCCCTAGGGCCACGATGAGGTTGACCTTTGTGTATTATTGTGAAACATCTCAGCAATGAACAACATTGAATAGACAAATGGATTGTCGTGAAATTTGGTACACACACACACACATGTTCCCCTCAGTCAGGATGACTTTTAATCACTCTGGTGATCCCCTGACTTTCCATCTGCTTCGAATCAGCATGTTGTCATTGTTATTTTGAGCCTATATGCCTATGGTAAGTACAGCCTCACAGAGGTGTTGGCATGGCTGAAAATAACTTCCTGTGTGAATGTTTATCCGTGCAACAAATAATACAAAATGCTTTAATTTTCTACAGAATAATGTCAAAGTGAAACTTAAAAAAAGTGAAATACCGCAACGCTCCTGCCCCCGGGATGTAGAAAATGTTCCCTCGCTCTTAAAAATTAAACAAAAATGCTCATAAACAGAAACATTTTTTTCACAATCTTGCCAACATCTATTTCTGTTGTATCCAGAATGAATGAATCAAAACACGAACATGACTTGTGTTTGCAGCATCCTGCTTCACATGTGTTTTACATTACAGATGACAAACTAAGGATCGTGCCCGTGTCAGCCATGGCAGGCCGTTCCTCTAAAAATAGTAGCAGATGGTCCTGTTTTACCTCCCTTCCTGCAGAGAAACGCTGCGGCCACTTTAATAACATCAATGAAGTTATGCAAGAAACTGAATTCTTGGGCTGACTGTCACTGATCTACTACATGTACACTATGCTGAGCTCAGAGAAAGAAGGGACTTTTCATACTTTGTATTCTTGTAAGAAATTGGAGTGAGCAAGATGCTCAGTGCACATCTCTCCATCATCACATGTTGTAGTAAGTATGCAAATGTAACCCCTGGAGTAATTTTAATGACACTGAAACATAAATCCCTTTATGTAAAAGGTTGACTCGGCCCTCCTAGACCAATCAGATAATCTATTAGATATATAGTAACAGGACATATACAGATATACAAATATGGACATTGTAGGGAAAATTGATTGATTTGAAACCATAAGTTTTTAAGGCAAAATGGATGAGAAGTACTTAAAGGAACAGTGTGTGACATTTCGGGGGATGTCTTACAACTTTCACCCTTTCACGTGTTTTCAGCTCATTAAAGTTAATTGTAACCTTTTTGGTCGCCTAAAAATGTCTTATTCAGTATTCGGTTGTACTTAGCTCCACCGTGTCACTTCTGGTTGCAAAAAGTCAAGATGGCGACGGCCAAAATGCCGAACTCGAGGCTTCAAAACGGCAGTCTACAAACCAATGGGTGACGTCACGGTGACTACGTCCACTTCTTATATACAGTACAGTCTATGATAATAACTTGGTCATCAGTCTTATTTAGAGTTTGATTTAGAGTTGTAACTCTGCTCTACTGACAAGATAAACGGTTAGGATTGTGCTTTTCAGGGCTTATATAATTTGCCCAACTGTCAAATTGGTAGTACAGTGCAGTTGGGTCTGCCCCAGAAAACCCAGCATGACCTTTCAAAACATCCTGGATACTCTCACAGTCACCTTGTCAGTCTTTTGCAACGCAATCTATAAGTTCTCAGTATATTGGGAAATCTTTTTTTTTTTGCCCAGTATATTGGGCAATTGTACATCTGTGCAACTTCACAGACTCAGAGGATGAAAAAAAATGCTGACCTTACACATTACGAACATATTTCAGCACTGAAACACATAATCATGCATCCATCCTTTCATTCCCTGCATCCATGAGAAGACTGGGCACTGCTCATAACTAAATCAATTGCGCCATCTAGTGAATTCACATGCAGTTAGTTTATGGAGGGTATATTTACTGTGCTTCAGCCAAATGCATTACACACCTTATTTTACTGTAAAACTGAATTACTGCACTGACATTTTGTAAATGAATACTAACATTATTTAATCAGATAGTTATCTGAGATGTGAAAAATGTAATTTGATATCCAAAACGCAATTTAGGACCTTATAAGAAACCTTTACAGTAAATGTCACCGCTAAAATATCAGAATGGAAAATAATTTAAACTTTACATAGTGAATCAAACATAAGATGTGATAAAGCCACTATGACCTTGAAGTTAATTAATAAACATCAGGTAAAATTAATGCCAACGTCAAATACAGCTCATCTTTTATTTCATTCCATTAATCTTTGAACAAGTCTGTTCTTGTTGAACATCCGACTATGATGATGGTGTCATTGACTAGAACTGATGTGAATCTGAATAACTCACTTACTAAGAACTACGACACTATAGGACCGCAGCCATGCGGATACATGAGCTTATTTTCTGAATCAGAGCTGAGTCAAGCATTCAAATGGTTCGAGATATCCTCAAACAAACTGCCAGTCACTCAATAACTGTCACCTGATGACATGACATTACTTTTACTACAGAGTTGCATAAGATATTTCTCCTCAAACTTCCTCTTATCCTCCTTCTTACTTACTCACCAGGATGAGGATGTTGCAAAAAACGTGTGACTAGTGATTACTCTTTTCCACACATTTTCATAAGGATTGTCGAGAAACATAAAGACAGCCTCATCATTGATGGTAACTCGGGCGGTTTCACTTTCATTTTTATGCTCCATTTATGTTTTGTAAATTCAATAAAAGGTGCCTCGAAATGCACCTGAGGATGAAAACATCATTTATATAAGGGTTAGGGCTGTCAAAGTTAACATGATAATAACGCGATAATGCAAATTCCTTTTAACGCCAATAATTTCTGTAACGCATTAACGATTTAGGTTGTAGCGGGCTCAGTTTTAAAGCTAGAGAAGATACTGAAACTAGAAAAACCTAAGGAATCCATTAGTACCAACCATGTGATACTAGCTTGTTGTGAAGGAGGATAAATAACGCTCCAAACTTATGGTACATTTTGTCGAGGAAAAACTGGCTTGGCCATTTTGGCATGGCCAAAGGGTCCCTTGACCTCTGACATATATGTGAATGGAAATGGGTTCTATGGGTACCCACGAGTCTCCCCTTTACAGACATGCCCACTTTATGATAATCACATGCAGTTTGGGGCAAGTCATAGTCAAGTCAGCACACTGACACACTGACAGCTGTTGTTGCCTGTTGGGCTGCAGTTTGCCATGTTAGGATTTGAGCATATTTTTTTATGCTAAATGCAGTTCCTGTGAGGGTTTCTGGACAATATTTGTCATTGTTTTGTGGTATTAATTGCTTTCCAATAATGAATGTGTACATACATTTGCATAAAGCAAGCATATCTGTCCACTTCCATATTGATAAGAGTGCTAAATACTTGACAAATATCCCTTTTAAGGTAGATTTTGAACAGATAAAAAATTGTGTGATTAATTTGTAATTAATTGCGATTAACTATTTTGATCGATTGACAGCCCTAAGAAGGATTTTTCCTAATGACAGGACTTACTGTAAGATATGTGCAACTAATTGTCGTCTAATGAAATTGTAAAAGAACTACTAAAGAAAGTATAACCTTAAAATGGACAGACTGTTTGTAATATATTACATAAAATCAGTGGAACATCAGTTTGCAAAAGTGGATCTTATACTTGAGTAAAAGTAGCAATACTACAGTGTAGAAATACTTTGTTACAAGTAAAAGTCATGCATTCAAAATTTTACTCAAGTAAATGTACAATAATATGAACATCAAAATCTACTTAAAGTATCAAATGTAAACGGACCCATTTTGCAGAATGTCCAATTTCAGAATAATGTGTATAATATAACAACCAGATACAGATAATATTATACAACCAGACACAAGAACAGTTTCTACCCTCAGGCCGTCACTCTGATGAACACACAGATCAGTCAAACACTGTCAATAACCCTCTAACACCAAACATATCCTGTTAATATGCTTACAGTCTTTAATGCACTAATCATTCAGTCCATGTATATCCAGAACACTTGACTTGAATATAGATGTTATATTTTATTTTTTATTTTATTGTTGGTCACTGGTGCTTTTTATATATATTTCTAAAATAATGATATATACACCTATTTTTTTTCCCATACTTGTGTACATAACAGTCCTGTCTAGTATTCACCTTTATTTGTCCAGCTTTGTGGTCCAAGTCTCTAGCTGTTATTTCTATTTATGTGTAAGTACATTGAGAGAGCTGCATAAAAAAATGGAATCAAATTCCTTGTATGTATTTAATTTGGCAAATAAAACTGATTTTGATTGGATTACAATTATTGATGCATTAATCTGTTCATCATTTTAATGTTTAATGCTGGTAAAGGTGAAGCTAATTTTAATTACTTTACACACTGCTGGCTTGTGGATTCCTTCCATTATCTTATCTTGACCTATAATAATACATCATATTGTATGTGTTAATTATATTTGTATTATAAATGATCTTGTAATTAAAGTTATCAGATAAATGTAGTGGAGTAAAAAGTACAATATTTACATGTGAATTAGTAGTAGTGGAGTAGACGTGTAAAGTAGCAGAAAATGGAAAATAGTCAGTTATATTGAAAACTGTCCTTAAGTACAGACTTTACTTACTATTTACTTGAGTAAATTTACTTTTAGTTAGATAGTTTCCACCACTGGTGGTCAGACAGATTTCTCCGCAGCAGTTGTTGTTCTGCAGAAATCCACAAGAGGGCAGCAATGAATCTGAATAGTCCACACACAAGTAACTTGAGTGCAAATGCAGTACAATGTAGTGGTGTAACCTAGTCTACAGTGGATGAACACTGACTTTAGTTATAAAAGAAAACCACCAAATGTAGTCTTAAAATTAAAACATAAAAAACGCAATGTGAAAGCAATAAAACAACTCAATAAGTCAATTCTTCTCAAATTTTGTGACTTTGTGACCTGTCTCCTCACTAACTTGGATCTTTGTGCATGAAGTCTTATACTATACATCACCCTTATAGAAGAAACTGTTGGAAGTCTTACACACATACAGGTTCCTTTAAGAGGAAAGCCATTCATTCAGACACATTGTTGTGAGAGCTTGACTCTGTAAAGTCTCTGTTGAAGCTACCTAAACGCCAGGAAAACAAGTGAAAATGTGTCATACTTGATATCTTCTTTAAACAAGACAGCTGACGGACAGCAGAACGCTGAATTATGTACAAATCAGAGAAGTGACTGGCCGTGGACTGTCAGAGGCCAACTCGATTAGACTGTCTCATAAATATTGTGTGGCCTATAAACAGATGCTTCAGAAACATCCATCAGCATTTATGACTTTTAGACAGGCCAATTAGTCAGCCCTGCTAAATAGGCCCTCAGACACCTGCCAAATAAATCAGAAACATACCAAGAAATGGTAGAAAATAGAAGAAGAAGAAGAAGAAGAAGAAGAAGAAGAAGAAGAAGAAAGATGTGCTCCTCAAAACTGTGCATTGTGTTATCCAACTATAATGACAAATAGACGCACAGGAGTACAGCTCAGACTTTGGCCTGAAATTGAGTTCTTTAGGAAAAGTGCATTTTGGCTTTTTCAGATTCATGACCAGTGTTGTCTTGTTGTTTCATCAACTGATTTTGGCCTAAATGCATTTAGTTTTCAGCGCATTTTAGCATCGAGCAAGTGACAATATATATACTTTAAAGGATTTGAGTGACTGTGTTTGGGGTTTTTTTGCTCAGTCTTTTTATTGGTATCAAAATCCAATAAATAATTGTATAAACAAATTATACCTCCCCATCCCTATAACAATGTTACTGCACCATTAAATAAACAGAGTTAATTTCATAAACAATTACATTTATACATTTAAATGAATTAAATCAGATAGCAACATAAATGAAACAAGTAAATAAATAAATAAAAAATAAATAATAATAATAATAAAAAATAAAAAATTTAAAAAACTAAGTGTAAGTTGTGAATTATATGTAATATGGGGTCAGCAGTTTAAAACTTCAATGTCAGTTGTATCCATTTTTTCTATATAGATTAAAAAGGGTCTCCATATAGCATAACATTTCTGAGCACACCCTCTTGTATAAAAACTAAAACAAAAACTCAGATTTTTAATCAGGCAGCTAACTTATAGTTCCCTGAGACTCGATCACATAAAAATTAATTCCCTGTAGTAATTTGAGGAGCCAGCGGTGCCTGATGTGTGGAGGGCTGTTTGTCACAGAGGGGGTTGTGGATTGTTGGAGTTTCCTTGTAACCGGAATTAGCTGTGAAGTGCGACCTTGAGGTGTGAACACGGAATACGAAAAGGTCCGGCTTGCTTCAAGAAAAAGTCTCTCATACTTTGCACCTCGTTTGCAAGTGAATCTGTTAACAAATGAAAACGGGATTTACGCGTGAAGCGTGGTTGTTGAATTCACATAATAACAGGTTTTTAACACAAACGCATGTAGAATGTTGGGTGTTCTGGAATTAGTTAAGAAACATAAAACTCCAGAACCTTATGCAAAATAAGATTCTGTCTACAATCTGTCATAACGAGGTTATTTGTCTCTATAAACAGTGAATGCGTCCAATATAATCAAATATATATATGCGCATAATTACGCAGAGGCCTTTTTTCTGTGCTTAGTGCGTTTGTGGACGTGTTTCCTCGGCTTATGGTCGGTTCGTGCAGCATGTGCACACTGTAAACAATTGCTGTTAATTTACAGTGCTTTCCTGTTAATACAAAAGAAAACCTGTAAAATTACGTTTTTTTTAACTGAACTATGATGCATTCTTAAAAACAGCACTCTACTGCTGATCAACTGTCTAAAGTATCATCAGTAACAGTTTCATGCAGTATTTGTTTAATTCTGGGACCTGATCTGCACATGTGAGGCTTGTACATTGTACATAATTGTAAAATCAGTGAATTAGCTCTGTGATGTTCTTCACTCACATGTTGTTATGGTTCGTATTCTGTGCTTATAGCCAGCTATAGACAAACATTTTGGGAAAAGTGTCAACAACTCTATTATAGCCTTTTTTTAGTGTGACCATTCCTATGTCTGTAACCTGCTAAGTCTATCCATTTTGGCAAAAAATAATGTTTATTAAAATGTATGTAAAAAAAATACAACCTAAATAGTGCATTGAAACAAATCAGTGAGATAATGTAAAAGAAAGGTGAAAAACAGCTATATAATGTATTTTTAAACAGTAAATGAACTGTAAAATACTGTGAAATTAATTTAAAAAAACAGTTCAAACTGTATTTTTCATTAACAGTACAACGCTGTAAATTTCAGCGACAGTATAATAATGTTAATTTTACAGTAACATAAAGGCAACCCTGCTGCCATCAGATCTTTACTGTTATTTTACTGGGAAATTCTTAACCTAGACTGTGGAACAAACTGCCTCTCCACATCAGATCTGATCTCTCTACAGAGTCTTTCAAAGCACAGCTCAAAACCCACCTCTTCTTGTTTGGCTTTTGAATGTACTTGAATTGTGATTACTAATTGGCCTTTTATAAATGCTCATTATAACAGTCTTTTTACTCATGGAGTTTATCTTGGTCTCTGTCTGTGGATGTGTGTGAGATTTTGTTGTCTGCTCTGTTGACCTGTTTTTATTCTGTTTTTATTCTGCACTATGTCTGTAAAGCACTTTGATCAGCTCATGTTGTTTTAAATGTGCTATAGAAATAAATTTGACTTGACTTGACTTAACAGTGCAGCTGATAGGCCGTGGTGTTAATGTATTCATGGAGTGGAGGACTCCTGCTCAGGATAGGCCCACTGTCAGCTGATGACGGGGACAGCAAGAGGACAGCTGGGCCCGCAGCACAGGACATCCTCATTTGAATGCAAATCTCCAAGAGTTGAGGACGTCGGCTGACGTCAGGCAGGCCTTAGTATACCTTTACCATCTTGTCAACAGAAACACATCATGTGAGACTGCAGACAGACTGGAACTACATTTCACACGGGGAACCCATTTGGACTAAAAACAGCAGAGGATTGTTTCTTTTTAACAGTTTCAGGGCAACAATGTCGCCTTAAAAAAAGGGCTGCATCACACCCTTTTGCTGCTTTATTATATTTCATTCTTTTTTTGTTGTATCATGTATGTGGGATACATTCTGGATAAAGAAAGCGGCATGTATCACCAAGGTCCAGTGAGAAGAACGAGCATCAATCTGCCTCCACAGAACTTTGTTTCTACACCTCAGTACGCCGACTTTACCGGATACCATCATGTGCCAAACATGGATACGCACGCACAGTCTTCTGGGAGTTGGGGGCCCAGTTATGGAGCTCCTCCGAGGGAAGACTGGGGTGCATATAGTCTGCAGGGACCTCCTAATACTATTCCTGCTGCAGCCATGAACAGCTCCTCTCCAGGACAGGTTCCTTACTGCTCGACTGAATACACTCACATGCATCCTCCAGGCTCTTCAGGCTTACAGCCGCCGCCGGAGAACAACGTTAATATTGCACAACTTTCTCCTGATTTAGAAAGACGCAATTCATTCCAGTGGATGAGTAAAACTGCTCAAGCGTCTTCTACAGGTGAGTCCTCTCATCTTGAAACATTGTGTCAAATTATGTCATTCGATTCGATTGTAACAACAACGTTCGATTTTTACGCACCGCAGTTTCTGTCCGAGGAATTTGTCAAGTCAAGTCAAATTTATTTTTCTATAGCACATTTTAAACAACATGAGCTGACCAAAGTGCTTTACAGACTGCAGAATAAAAACAGAATAAAAACAGGTCAACAGAGCAGACAACAAAATATCCTCACACATATCCACAGACAGAGACCAAGATAAAAATCCAGACTGTTATAATGAACATTATAGAAGGCCAATTAGTAATCACAATTCAAGTGATTCAATTTGTGTAATTAAAGACTAGAGCTATAAGCATCAATAAGCCAAAATGTATTATATTTTTAAAAGGCATGACAAAAGTAGACTGTGCGTAAAAGGTTCGACAGAAATTGAAAAGACCAGAAAGAAACTTGTCTTTTGACACTTTCCTTATGCGCGTTGCTTACATTTGGGCTAATAACTGTGTAAACTGATAACAGAATGAGAGTATGAATGAATGAATGAAAGACTTTATTTAGAACATAAAATAAATAAAAACAGATACAAAATAATAACAAACAAAACCAGAGTAATAGTGTCCGAAAATTAGTATAGGTAGAAGTGAAACGTATATTTCCCTATACCCCTTTCTCACTTCTCCCCTAATAACTCATATATCATAGAATGATAGAATGATAATATAATATAATATATAAACTATCCCAGATTTATTTACAATCCCAAATGAAATATAAGAACAGCATCCCAAGTGTATTTACAATCCACAAATCCATCCGTTGTTCAAATGAAGATATAAACTAACCCCTCATCACAACCCTCTTCCTCAACCATATACCTCCCAAAAATATCTTTTTTGTATAGCTTTTTAAAGTGATTTATATTTGTGCTCTGCTTCAACCCATCACCTCCTAACCCATTCCACAAATCCACCCGACAGACTGAAATACAGTAGAGTATTTATAGTATATAATTGAATTGGCCTCTATAAATAAAATAGTAATAATAAGAACGAATTGCTGCAGAGATAATCAATCTAACGCGTCAATATCTCATAATTCTGATGGGAAAATGGAGCTCATGTCTTCTCTCGTGGTGGAAATAATAAAAAAGAGAAGGTGTGAGGAACCGGCGCCAGGCCCAGTTGTGATGTTAATGTCATTATTCCTGCTGGAGACGTGAGCTCGACTTCCCTGTCACATTGTTTGTCGTTTTCAGTGTTATCCGTCATATCCAGGCGGTGGCCTTTGCCTTTAACACCTCATCACTTTGATATGCACCAACCTCCCTTCCTCTCAGAGACTTATATTGCCCGGAAAGAGTGACGTTTTTCGCAGCCAGCGTCTCCAAAGTGGAGTAGTACAAACTGTAGGCCTTGAATTACATCGAATCATCGAATATTTGTTTATTCTGAAAGCCTAGAATAAAAACAAACATAATTTATATTCATTAAATTAATTTATCTTGTGGGAATATGGATGTCCATCAATAATTTTTTATTTTTTTTTATTTTAATAAGATTTGTCAGCCATTTGTTTTCAAACTTTACATTAATACGCACTCCTGTAGACAGGCCCTTGAGACAAATCCCACAGTGCATTAACTCTTCAGTCGCTCCAGTTTCTCTCTTATCTCCTGTGTCGTGTGTTTCTTTTTTAACTTGTCAGCAGAAGATCTGTTTGAAATGCAGTGTACTACAGTTGTCATCAAAGCAAAGATGAAAAAGCTCAATTTGCGTATGTGTAGAGAAAGCAGAGCGATGTGGATTTAAGAGGCAGCTCATAAAGATGCTATGTGCAGATAGGCCTGTCCTGGCATGCAGCCTCCTGGTCTCTGTGTCAATCTTCCAGTTCAACCACCTGGCAGCTAAAGAGAAAGAAAGAAGCATGTAGCAATAAATAAATAATGTCGATAAAGGTCAACTAAAGGGATGTAAATATGTCCTTTTTTTGTCTGTAAAATAGAATAGATAATTGTGTAAGAGAATGTGTCTAAGTGGATATCTGTATGAATGACCATATATATGACCATATATACCGTATATACGTATATGACCATATATTTATTTATATATATACATATATGAGGTTGGTTGTATGTATATGAATATGAATTTATCTCTTGACACTGCAACGGGTAGTACATTTTTTTCTTCTTTTCTATTTCTTATGTTTCTTATTTGCTTGTTTTATATATGTTGTTGTTGCTGTCTGTATGTCCCTTTAAAAGTATGTGTATGTATTCCTTTAACCTTAAATTAAAAAAAAAAAAGAAAGAAGCACAATCTCAAAAGTTGTGTGTTTTTGTTTCTTGTCGCAGGTAAAACAAGAACGAAGGAGAAATACAGGGTAGTTTACACAGACCATCAGAGGCTGGAGCTGGAGAAGGAGTTTCATTTCAACAGATACATCACCATCAGGAGGAAATCTGAACTGGCTCTCAACCTCGGTCTGTCGGAAAGACAGGTATGTCTGTATCACAATTAAACTATTATTTTCATCTCAGAAACATTATGACATTCAGCCTATGTATATATGATGCATTAATGGACACCATATCAAATGTTTTCACATGTGTAACTTACAAAATGAGGCCTATACAGAAAACGTCAATATTATCATCAACATTATAGTCTGCATATTAACATTAATGAGACAGAAATACATTTGCCTTGTATATATTTAGAGATACCCAAACCCTTGACACATTGTTGGGATTTTATTTTATATTTAATTAATGACTATGTTTAATAATTCAATACAGCCTTTATATTATCGATCATTTCCTAATATTTCGAAATACAAAGATTCCTATATTTTCTATCATTTTGAAATGACAGCTAAAATAATGAGAAAGTATGGAAATGTATTCTTCATACAAGGACATATTTTATATATTTTTAAATTGTTATTTTTTAATGTCCTGTCTATTGGTTAATAGACAATTTATTTAATTTCATTTTAGTAAGGAATGGCAGATTAATTGAGAAAGAAAAAATATTTATTTCATTATATTTTAGTAAGGAATGGCAGATTAATTGAGCAAGAAAATATATATATTTAATGTTAATGTAATTATTGTTAATTGTTGATCTTTTTTATTGCCCATCTAGGCATATCTTTTATTTAATTTGATTTTAATTATAAAGGGCTGGCATGGACATTAAACGAGGCGTCTATACTTATAAATATACATTATTATATTATATTAAATGTGTGTTCATTATTCTTAGTAATCATTTTTTTCATTTTCTATC
>CAKAKQ010034693.1:0-17232 GCA_916700675.1 Helicolenus avius
CCCTCCTTATCCCCGACATGCAGCCAGGGCCCCACGGAGAAAGCGACATGCCGGAGGTCATATCTCAGCACTAGGAAATAACTAACAGAGAGAGGAAGAACAACAAAGCAGACATTCCCCTTGCACCGCCGACATTCCAAATATCACTTCCCCACGAACAGATAGGATTTGTTTGCTGATGAACACTCGCGCAAAGGAAAACAGAGCTGCTTCCAACACACACACGCAAAAAACATGAACACACAGCGTCACATCGTCACAGCGAAGTGATTAATGACCGCTGTCCACTGCGTCTGAAATCACACTGGAGAGACTCCGGTTCACCAAACACCAGGAATTCCTCCCGGGGACGTCCAGTAAAGTCAAATATATTATTACACACCAGCGGGGAGGACCGAGGGAGGAAGTCTGAGGACGGAGGGAAGGGAAGAAGGGAGGAGGTGTCAAAGCAGTGAATGATTCAGTTAACAAGCACATTTTTATCAGTTTATATATTATCTAATCTGACCAGATTTATCCCACTGAGATCAAAATGCTTTTCAAAAGGAGTCCGCGCCAAGAAAGCACTCAAAATACGCATAGAAGATGTAGATTAAGCATACAACGATGCAAAAAGTCTCAATACAAAGTCACATCAAATAAAAGTAAAGCGCTCACAAAGAATTCATTTTGCTTTCAAAATAAGGCACTATTTTCCTTTTCAGTTTTCATCTAAATCAGTTCTGACCGTGGGGACAGATAGCCATTGCTCTCATTTCTGCTGCAACCGTAAAAATGAGGGCGGTCAAGGTTAACGCGATAATAACACGTTAACGCAAATTAATTTTAACGCCACTACGTTCTTTAACGCATTTACGCAACTTGCAATGTTTAGGTTGTAGCGGGCTCAGTTTTAAAGCTTGAGTGAAGATGCTGGCATCATATGAAACTAAAAAACCTTAAGGAATCCATTGGTATGGATGATGGCATTATTGTGAAGGAGGATAAACAACGCTCCAAACTTGCGCTAAATTTTGGTGAGGAAAAACTGGCATGGCCATTTTCAAAGGGGTCCTTTGACCTCTAACCTCAAGATATGTGAATGAAAATGGGTTTTATGGGTACTCACGAGTCTCCCCTTTACAAACATGCCCACTTTATGATAATCACATGCAGTTTGAGGCAAGTCATAGTCAAGTCAGCACACTGACACACTGACAGCTGTTGTTGCCTGTTGGGCTGCAGTTTGCCATGTTATGATTTGAGCATATGTTTTATGCGAAATGCAGTACCTGTGAGGGTTTCTGGACAACATTTGTCATTGTTTTGTGTTGTTAATTTATTTCCAATTAATAAATATATAGATATATTTGCATAAAGCAAGCATATTTTCCCACTCACATGTTGACAAGAGTATTAAATACTTGACAAATCTCCCTTTAAGGTACATTTTGAACAGATAAAAAATGTGTCAATGGGGGAAAAATGGTAATTTGCGATTAATCGCAATTATCTATGGACAATCATGCGATTAATCACAATTAAATATTCTAATTGATTGACAGCCTTAGTAAAAATGTATGCTGAGCATGTGTCTTGGAGAGAATAAGGAATACCAGAGTAGCAGGGTAAGAGGAGACAGAACGCCATTTTTAATCACTCAGCCAGCGGCAGCAGCATAAACTGAAGCAGTCCTCTCCACTAAACAGGATGAAATAAATTACAGTCCTGGAGGAATAAGCAGGCCAAAATCAGTACCCTGTCTGTCCATCAGGATGTAGGGTCCAGAATAAACACACACAGACCAGAACGATTCACACACAGGCTGGAGAAGTTTGGTTTGTTTGTGGCACTAATTGTGCTTTCCCACCGGCTCGTTGTAACAATTTGTTTTTCTGTTGTTTTTTAAATGAGCTCGTGCTCGCTTCGCCTTTTGCACCTTGCGCGCACAACGATGTTGGTTCTTTTGTTTAATTCTGTTGTACATATAAATCAAATTTAATCATCTCTATCTCAGCACTGCCTCCTCAGATTTCTTCACTTTCCTTAATCAAGCCGTTTCTTCCGTCAGCACATCCCTCTCCTGCTCCCCTCAGTGGCAGCTCTGTTGAAGGGTCATGTCCGTGAAACTAACACAGCAAACCGAATATGACAGGCACCATAATCAACACACCCACTCACTTTAGCGGCCATTTAAAAGACTGATTGCTGAAACATGAAATCTGCTTTCATTTAGCTAATATTCAACTCTGTGTGCACCGGACAAAAAAAAAAAAAAAAAAAAAAGATGAAAAAGAAATGACAGTGAGTGGAGAGCTGAAGTAAATCTGTCACTTCCCCCCCCCTCTTTCATAAAAAAAATTGCCCTTCTCTTTCATTCTCATCCTCCCCTTCAGAGCAATCTCACCACGGGAGAGTTAACGTGCGAGCGCTTTAGTGTAGACACTAAAATATGTAATTAATAAGTGTGGAGCCCTGACATTGTAAAAAGACAAAAGCTGCGTCTCAGGAAAGTCCCGTGTCTTTATGAGTGAGAGTATGTGCGCCCCGGCCTGCCAGCTCTTTAACTGCAGGGTCTAGACACAGACAACTTCTAAATATAACGGAAGGAAGGACTCTTGTTAAAAGGAGGAAACAACCAATAAACATATAGCTACAATGATGAGATGAAGTAATAGGAAGTTCTTTGCTCTTTCTTCCTGTCCATTTCTATTTTAAAACACTCCTCTTTCATTCCCGTTGAGGGATCTTTTAATAGCAGGCTGACTTATACGTCTTTCATCTTTGAGCGATCCACCACCACCACCAGTGTCGACAGCGTCTCCCTGGACTGCACCCCGGTGGGCCTCCTAGCAGGTGTCAGCAGCACATGACGTCTTTTACCCTTCAGTTAAATGGCCACATTTGTGGGCTATTTGTGCAAAGAGAAAAGTTGAGGTTACTCAGTCCCTCCAGGATTTCGCAGGCTTTTATTTGGGATCGTTGCAGCCTAAAATGCCTGATTTCATGGCAGCTTTTCTAAAAAATTGCAATGCATGTTGCAATGTTTTTAGGTGGGTTTTTTTGCAATAAAACTGCAGGAGGAGGTGAAAATTTGCATAAATATTTGTTTTGTTCTAAGTAATCTTACCAAAAAGGCTCAGCATTTATACATTTTATAATTATTTTAGAAAATTTAATTATTTGCATAAAAACACACAATTCAAATGATTAGGAATTAAAAGATTGTGTTTTTTTTTTTTTTTATTTAAATGCTTGCTTTGATTAAAATTATTCTTGGCATTAGTAGCTCTAATTATATGTTATAAGCTGCATAGAGCTAGTGTTAGGAAGTAAAACGGGTCATATTTCTCTCTCTATTACCCATTTTATATTGTTGTAAAACATACAAGTTTCTCGCCATTAACAAAATTTTACAAGATCACATTTGAACACATCATGATAGCGTTTTAATTCACCTTTGCCCAATGCTCATTTTTACTGAGCAGCGCTTGAACACATCATAATGTAACTTATGGAAACTGCGTTAACAGAGCGGTCACTGTGATCACTGAGCAGCATCATGGGAAGAAATTACAATATAATAAGTTTCTGAGGAAGTTAGTTGTTCCAAATGGTTTTAAGGTTTTTCCTCTATCCTCAGATTTGTAGAAAAGTTGCAGTGATTGGACAAAATTGCAAGGTTGTACAAAATTTCAAGGGGATTGGTTGAATTTGCGGGAATTTCTGCGATCCCAACATCGCAATTTCCTGGAGGGACCAGTTACTACGGCCCAAAGACTCTAGTTAAAGCTTTGCTAATGCATTTTGCTTTGTGAACACAGCCTGTTTAAAACGGACATTGGCTTCTGGAGTTTTATCATAATGACGGAGCCAAAATGGAGTCCATCTGAGCTCTGCTTTCTTTATTTTAAATGACCATCGTCTCCACAGGCAGTCCTGTTAAATGCAGTCTATTAGAGAAGGTCACAAGGTCAGTGGGGGTTTCTTGTGAAAACTACAGAGCATGTATGTTTAAGCATGTTATAGTATATTGGACTTTTCCCTCCTGGGTCCATTGTATTAAATGTAGGAGTATAAAGGAGGACACAGCTATGCAGGTGGGTGGTCGTGCTCAGCTTTACTGTTGTACATGAGAATACGGTGGGAAGACTCCTAGTGACTGGCTGACCTGCTGTAATATATACACAGGCTGAGGTCTCCACATGTGTTGGCTTGCCTGTTTAGACATCCTAATTAATACTCCAACTGTGCAAAACAACAGTTCTGGCTCACATGTTGGAGACGAGGCTTGGCCAGTACGTACACCCCGGTTTTAATGGTTGGGGGGGGTTTTCACGATGTCTTTAATGTGCAATTTCAAACGGCGTGGGACCATAAATCATCTGGGCCTGCTTTTAAAAAAAACACCTGCCTTGCAACTGTCAAGGCTCTAATGGCGGTGGTTACTATATAAATCACAGTGAGCTGTAATTTTCAATATCTGAGAAATGATTACACTGAGCATCTGTCAGTGAATGCTATTTTAATGACCGCTGCTGCACTTAAGACCCCAGTATAACCGTTTCGCCATCTTGGTCTCTGCCGTTAAAGCGCCTCCTGAGTGATGTGGCGGTTGCTCGCTCTGTCATACTGGGTTTTCATCACGGCTCTTAAGAATATCCAGGGGTCTGCTGACCCCAGCTCCCAACCCCTGCGTTCTCATTTTTTTCCACTTTCCTTTTGTTTTCTTTCATTGTTTTAAATCACAAGCAGAGATGGAGAGGAGGAGCCCAATCTAGAATCAAGTAGTGTTTACTAGCCAAAAACTTAAGCCGGAGCATAGTGGAGAGTCTTTGAAAAAATGATATGCTATCTGACCTTTAATCAAAAGATTATAAACCGATTTAGGATTAATATTTCGGCCTCATGGCGGTCTCTGGTCAACACCAATTTTCATTCTCATAGCTGGACTAACAAGTCCAAGAGTGTACAGCCATGCAAGCGGCTCTGTGGAACTGTACTTAAGCACAGAGGTGCTTTGAGCTGAGGCATGCTCGTGATGACAATGTTTACACACTGATGCTATGCAGGTATAATATTTATAGGGCTGTCAATCGATTCAAATATTTAATCGCAATTAATTAAGAAATCATTAAATTAAGAAGTTTAAATTTTGACCTGATGATGGTACTAGATGAAAAGTCAGAGGATCACTAAAATCATTACAATTCATCCTGAAGGGGACATTCATAACACGTGTACAAAATTTGATGGCAATCCGTCCGGTAGCTGTTGAGACATTTCACTTCAAACCACAAACGTAAACCTCATGGTGACACTAGAGGAAAAGATGGAGGGGTCACTAAAGTCAGCAGGATTCATCCTCTGGGAACCATATGAATGTGTGTGCAACATTCTGCGCCAATCCATCTGATAGTTGTTGAGATATTTGGACAAACCAACAGAGAGACATGCCGCTAGCATGGCTAAAAAAAGAACAATGTGTACAGGTACATTTATTTTCCCCCCCTCATATGAACAGAATAAAATATTATTAGATGTTCTCAAGTGGCTGGATCATCCCCTTGAACCTACAGCATCCCTCAGAAAGACATTGAGCGCAGATGCTTCTTGTTATCTTTTTAATGAAGTATGGACAAAGGCTGCTCCAATAAGGCTGCGCAACAGCAGGGCTCCAAGATGAAGGGCTGCTTATGCAACTAACCTGTCAACCTAGAAGAGACTCCTCGACTTCTTCAGAGCTATTATAAACATAGCATTCCTACCATTGTCCTTGAGTGATTTGGCAAAAAACCTCAAAAGACAAGTAAACATTCAGTCCAGTCCCAGGGTGCCTTTGTAGTTGACATACAGACCTAAATAATGAGCCGTTACTTGGAATTTGATTTAAACTCTCTGGCTCCCGAGCTGATCACCTCCTTCATCTCCTCTATGAAGAACACAGTAACTATGCGACTGAACCACTAGCAAACATGTGCGTATCACACTGCTTAAATAATGATTTATTCTATAATGCCAGACAATGTGCAGTCTCTTATAAAACCCAGTAGAACATCATATATTTCTCATTATATATTCTACTTAATACTCATTTTAACAACACACAAAATGCAAGATTACTGAAGATTACTGATTATTCAAGATTGCTCATTATTGGAATAACCTCTCTATGAGGAATAACCTCTCTATGAATATCAGACAGTCAAATCTGTGGAGGCCTTTAAACCCAAACTCAAAACACATCTTTTTGCCCTAACTTTCAATAAGTTAGTAAGTTAGTTATTCTAATATTGTTCAGCTGGCAGGTCGGTCTCAGTCTCAATGTATAATCTAAGCCTCGTAGTCCTGCCGACGAGGATAATATTAACTTTAAGCCACTGCCCCTCAATAACCCTCTGTTGTTTATGTCCCACAAGCACTGCTGTGTGCCTGTCTCTGTCTCTCTCTCTCTGTCCAGACTAGGTTGTAACATTTTAAAATGATATTCAATAAAGAGGACACATTTAAAGAAGGAAAATTAAATTCCATAGACCCACACTGTACAATATTGGCTTGGTAGCAGAAATGCTAGGACAGATATCTTAAAACCTGGAGATAAAAAATCAAATCTATTCGCATGTCGAGATACCGACTAGGGATGAGACAGAAAGTGTGTATAAGCATGTAATTTGTGTGAACTCACCCTTTAACTATAGATACTCAATCACCTTAAGTGATAGCCAAACTTCTGTATGTGTGTACAACTTCCTATATTACATGCCTTTCAGCAGGATGTTTAACCCGCCCTGCAGCCTTCCCTAGCATTGCTGTGCTGGACAGTTTAGTTTGGGTGCAATTCCCCCTCTCCTCCTGTGCACATGGTGCATGTTAAGAGACATGAAACCGCTGAAGCCCCGGAACAATAACCTCTTTTCTTGGAGCTCACAGGTTCCTCTCGTCTCAAGCTGGCCTCCCTCCCCTGGCATTCACATTCACTACCAACAGTTTATTTTGTGTTTGAACCAAGCAGTGATGTGTAAATCCCACTTGCATCCTTTTTTCCTTTAGCCGTGATAAAGAAGAAAAAAAAATACATGATTTGCCTCAATACTTTGGGCGAACGAATATATGAGGCAGCGCTTGCTTTTTAATGGCTGGGCTCTGGTCTCAATCAGACCCTGGACATCTGGATCGCATCTCCCCAGTTCTCCCCACATGCAATCAGAAACACTGGAACTAGGCTCTCCACAGGACAAAATGTGGGCGCAACATGTCGTTAGAGTCCAGAGAACGTCTCTGACAGGTAGTGGGGGGGTGATTTTTGTGATCCCAAAAAGGCCAAATCATACAGAGTGCCAAACAGACCATTCATATTCCACACCTTACTTTCAAACATTCTTACAGGGCCAGTTTCAAACTCTGGAGGGTAACACAGGTCAGATCAACACGTGCCTCGACTGTGGCGAAATATCAGACTATATGAAATAAGGCAGCCTTTACTCTGCCCTGCAGGTGGAAAGGAATAAAGTCATATTAGCCAAACTCAAAACGTGAAATATATACATATTCTCAACGAAGGCCCAATGCTTGTAACACATCAATTAAAGCGGCAGTAGGCAGAATATTTTTGGCATCATTGGGCAAAAATTCCATAATAACCTTCCAGCATATTGTAATGCAAGTGTTCTGAGAGAAAACTAGACATCTGCACCTCCTCATGGCTCAGTTTTCAGGCTTTAAAAAATCTTGACTTTGGCCAATCACAGGTCATTTCAGAGAGAGCGTTCCTATTGGCTGTTCATTCAACAGAGTCAGCTGTCATCACTCACAAACTCTGATCAAACAGTCAAACTGGTCAAAATGAAAACTCCGACTGGTGGGCAGTGCTTGGTATTTCTTCAACTTCAACAGTACATTACAAGATGTTTATGAAGACATTTTATGCGAGAAATAGGCATTACACTAACAAAATATTGATTAATATTTGATCAGCGTTTGATCTAGTTTGACAGTTCGATCAGAGTTTGTGTGTGATTGACAGCTGCTCAGAGACGGCAAGGCACCAGCGCGGCACTGATTCGTTGTCTTCCTCTGTTATGTGAAATCTTAAAGATGTCATTAGGAGCACCGGAGGACAGAGAGGCACATGATTTGTTTCTTTCTTCAACTATACCCAGGGCTCTGAGAAATAAAAATGAAGGATCTTATGTTAGATAGTAAGAGGCCAAGGGGTTAGTATTTCAGCTACCAAAATCTGGATCCAAACTTGCAGTAGTGCCACAAAAAGGGGATGCTGAGCCTTCCTTTAAAGATGCATGGAGTCATCTAAAAACAACAGCACCAAGATTCATCACATTGCAAAAGTGGGGTTAGGACAATTACCATTAAACAGGGGCCTACAGTGCAACATGCAACTAAAACAACATAAGGTTCTTAGGTGCACGCCATTATAATTGACTGACTGCTTGCTAATCCGTGCACGCTCTGAGAAACTGATCCCATGCCACCTCACTTATCACCACTGGCTGCCTCTTTCCGACACTTTAATCACCCCTTTTTTGTACACTTTTAGAGCTCGTCTAGTTGCTTTCCGTCTCCCCACACATCATTTTGCTGTGTGTCTGCAGCCCGTCGGGACCTCAGGGGTCATAAACATGTGGAGGTGGGGTGAAAGTTTACTGGAGCGTTTGGCCCCACTCAGGGACACCTAAGGGCGATGCTGGATTGTCGTGTCTGTTCTACAGCCACACAGCCTACGAGTTTATTTTTTTTGTTGCTGGGTGTAAATATCCTGCATGGTAGGACTGGGAATGTGTAAAGGGACTCCCAGTGAGCCTCTCCAGCTGTTGTCGTGACATAATCACCCACACAGAGAGATGGCCGCTCAATCACGGCGTTGTCTGATAATGACTCTCTTTTTCCTCACACACTTTCTCCCAGCTGTTTGTCTTTTAAGTATGACACATGTGGATGTGAAAATGTCAAAGTGCTAATTTACACATTATCCCCCATGTGCCTCGACCAAGGATAAGGAGTCACTTGTTTTGGACTGAGAGTACAGCACAAAGAGGCACTGGTAAACACAGGAGTTGTTGACCTTACAGGGTTACACCCATGGTTAACAAACATCTTGTTGGCTGTTCTCATACACCATTCGTAGCTATAAGCGAAAAGTAATGCACTACAATTCATATATATCCCATAAAAATCAATTTGTATGTAATCCACGTACAGTAATCATTAACCAGGAAGTATAAAGAGTGACAAACGCTGCGTAGGAAGGAGGTCGGGGGATGAGTGGGTCTAAAAAACTCTGACTTTCACCCAGGAGACCGCTGTTCATGTCCCGTGTGAAACCAGAAGTGAACGTTGATTTATTTGTCACGTAACTTCTGTACTTAAGTAACGCCACTTCTATAGTTATTTCAACCCAAATTAAGATATTTTCCTAAACCCAAACACGTAGTTTTGCTGCCTGAACCAAGTATTTCAAACATAGTTATTGTAACTAGAGAATTCACGAGAATCGATACTTCGGTATCAAGTCAATACCAAAATTCTGAAAGCCTGACAGTTTTTCTACAATACTGCGGGTACCATAGGTACTGGGGTTACGGAGGTTACATTATGATGCATTCAAACTCTATCCAGAATAAAAGCGAGTATTGGGCGTAGGTAAATTATGAGGTTATCATGATGTGTTCAATCTTGTAAAAAGTAGTTTTTAACGAGTAACTAAGCTATCATTCAAACCGCTGTATGAGGATACGTTGATGTCTGCCATGCTACTCCATGAGCAGCTAAACATAGAACATTAAAAGGTGAGAATAGAAAAAAGGAATGGTGACGCCAGCCGTCCGGTTATAATGACCCGATTTAACGTCGCCATGTGGCCTGCATCTCTTCTCCTGTCAATTTAAATTACTATAATGAGCTTATTCACTACAGCCACCTGAAAAACACAGCTGACTGCTCAGCACTCACAATACAAAGGCCCACAAGTGCCCCAAAATTGCCCATATTTGTTCAGATTCCCAGCAATTTCTTTACATAAAAACAACAAAAAGGACTGAAATATTCTGCTGATATCAACAAGGCCCTGCACAACAAAAGCTAAATTGTGAAGAGCTGACTGACAAGTGCAAGCATGACTCTGTATTTTCATCTTCATTCTCCTCTTCTCGTGGCTTTGAACCTACCCAGACTACTCACTCAACACTAAGGGGGGCAATCATATTCACCCACATCCATGGCTATTAGTAACACTGATAATTATAGCGTAATCTTCCTCGTCACTCCCCCTCTAACACTCAATGAAGGTGGTCTTGCATGTGTGGAATGTGAATATGCATGTAAGGTGCATACCTGAGCATGTGTGTCCAAAGCTTGCAATTATCATAACACAGCAGGGGGGTTTAATTCTAACTTGATACATAGTTACAAGACCATAACACAAACAAATAATAATTTCATTACATTGGCTCTGGCTGTAATTACAGAGCCTGAACAATTCATGACAAACGACCCTGACAGAGCCCCAGGTGAGGTTAGATTCTTGGTTAATCATTTGCTTCTCTCTATGTCAACATAGTATTATCAAATCGTGAATAATTCTCGATTCAACAAAAATGATATAATGCTGTGAAGATAGGAACCAAAGTGGTTACAGCCCCAAGGTTGTGACAGACACTGGCTTGTTACCATGGGCAAAACAAAACAGCTTCAGAAGACAGCGTCTCCTGTCCAAGCTACAGTATGCATGTAGTGGAACTGGGGAGAGATGTGCCTTTTTACACAAAACAAGTATATGTATTAAGATTTCTCTGCAATGTAGCATCTGAATATTTCATACTGTGATCTGTATCCAAATTAGGGCTGTCAAAGTTGAGGTTAATAACGCCTTAATGCAAATTCGTTTTAACACCACTAATTTCTTTAACGCATTAATGGAGTTTGGAGGTTGGAGCGGGCTCAGTTTTAAAGGAATGCACTGGTACCAACCATGTAATAGTAGCTTGTCGCGAGGGAGGCTAAATAACACTACAAACTTGCGCTAAAGTTTGGCGAGGAAAAACTAGCACAGCCATTTTCAAAGGGGTCCCTTGACCTCTGACCTCAAGATATGTGAATGAAAATAGGTTCTATGGGTACCCACAAGTCTCCCCTTCACAGACATGCCCACTTTATGCACAGTTTTGGGGCAAGTCATAGTCAAGTCAGCACACTGACAGCTGTTGTTGCCTGTTGGGCTGCGGTTTGCCATGTTATGATTTGAGCATATTTTTTATGCTAAATGTAGTACCTGTGAGGGTTTCTGGAAAATATTTGTCATTGTTTTGTTTTTGTTGATTTCCAGTAATAAATATATACATTAATTTGCATAAAGCAGCATATTTGCCCACTCCCATGTTGATAGGAGTATTAAATACTTGACAAATCTCCCTTTAAGGTACATTATGAACAGAAAAAAAAGATTAATTTGCGATTAATCGCACTAAGTATGGACAATCATACGATTAATCGCGATTAAATATTTCAATCGATTGACAGCCCTAATCCAAATCCAGAAGCCAAGCCCCAGTGAAAAAGCTCTATTACAGACTGCTGTATGGTCTCTGTTGTGTGTGTGTTTCTATTGATGTACTAGTGTGAAGCTCCAGACATCCAAACCTTGAAAGCTGCAAATCAAAGAAAATTAAACCAAAAAAAAACCCAGAAAGAAAAAGTGAGCGTTTTCTAAAGAAAAATTGTTGGTTTGGTTAAGATATTCAATTCAAAAAGTCACTATTCATGGCCTGACTATTAACAAGTTGGAGGTTTCCACATCAAATGAATGATGTGTCACAGCACAATACAGTTTACAGAGAAGACAACTGTTTACACCAAATGTGGTAAATGAGACAATGAATACAAAAGCACTGGGCCTTACAGACTCCTGTTTGAGATGGATTGATTAATGAATATAACATTCTGAAAAAAACATTGTAGAACTTTCTAGTTCCAACACACAACCAGACAATGCAGTAAATATGTACGTACTATAATTGGTTCTTGTTATGTATTGGAATAAAAGGGACTGAGTGAACATTAGAGGCCCATGATATTTTATCCAATCCAAATCCTCTTGGAATTTATCTGTTTTTGCTTATAGACCGAATACTGTACTGCCGCTACCAGCAGCTAATGGAAGACAGGATAGTAAGATGCAGCTGAGGGGTGTGATGACAGCAAATATAATCCCTCTTGTATTCTGCACTGTTACTGCAGTCACTGTAACTTAGTTTAACCAGGATGACTGCCACTCTGACTCAGACAAGTAGCAGAAAAACATGGTTTGTATGGTTAAATTTAGAAGTTAATGTGCAGTGGAAGCCAGCGAATTTGTGAGCGAATGATAACGAGAATGAGGAGAAAGAGGGACACATCTTTAATTATGGGTTTTGTGAATCAATGGCTGCTACTTCTGTACGGAGGTGTGAGTGTGGATGCAAAACCGGAGCCAGGAGTGGTGGGGTTGTGACGTGAATGGCTTCACAGTGCAGAATTGTGACGTATGTCGATCTAGAGTGACGTAAAAGTCGCATGAATTCCGATATAACTGTTCAAACTGAGGTCGCGTTGCATAAAATCCTACATGTATCTGATTTTATGAAAACAAGTCTCTGAATTTGTGGCTACATTTTTTCTTGTCTATAATGTAAAATCCAGCTGTACATGTCCAAATGGTCCGGCGAGGACATTACGGGACGTGAACTGACACATTCAAAATAAGAGAGGGTTCAACTCAATTGAAAGATTCCATCTATAATCCTGCCAGGCATTTATTTCTGCAGAGCTTTTGATTCCAATTTTTAAAAAAAGGTCTTGAGATGCATTCAGAAGTTTTTAAGACTACTTTGGCCACTTACACCCTGCCTAAAAATAAACTTCACTGCGGATGATGATTAGACTAACAATTCCTAGTTAAGCAGTATAAGCCTCTCAAGGGTTACAATTCCATGCAGTACCACTCTGTATTAAATATCGGAATTTATGATCCGTTGAAATCTTTAATGTAGGGCCTCAAAGAGAATAACAGTATAACAAGGCAGGCAATTTATTGACTACAATATCCCAGGTCTTTGAAATATGGCAGCGCAGAGTTATTTGATGTGCCTCTTATGGTTTGAGGGATTACTGAAAGTGTAATAAAGCTGGTGGAAATAAAAGAATGGTGATAATATACATAAAAATAAACACTCAGCATGAACTCTAGGTTTTACCATATGTACTTTCTTGTTAACAGTGTTAAAAATGTAACAAATGTTTAACGCTTTTTTAATCTTGACTGTTGCAGTTTGAAAATGAGCACCAGCTGAAACGTGATTTATGCCCCTTTCATCTTACAGCCATTCTGTTCCAGTGAGTGTTCAAATTAGATTCTACAGTCCGTATGTTAATAACGCCAATTTTCTGTGAGCACAATGATGTCTCTCCAAAAGATACAACTATGCAAATGTTCCAAATTGGTCTGCAAAATTGGAAAGAGTTGCAGTGAAAAATATTCACTCGAAAATGGATGGGTGAGGAACATAGTAGCAGAGTCAGACTTTTATTTACTACAAAATCCAAAACATAATTTATATTTAATTACGAGAATTCTAGAAGAAAAAACTAACATAAAGAAGTAAAGCGAACATTAGAACTAATTTTAGCGCTCCTCAATATGCAAGTAACGATTTGGAAGCATGCAAGGGGAAGATTTGTAAAAGCAGAACAAGTTTTGGGAGATTTTGTTGCGACACTACAACTCAGACAACGGAATAAGATTGAGCACATTACCCACACTTGTTAAAGGGATAGTTTGGATTAATTTAAGTGGGGTTGTATGATGTACTTATCCATAGTGTTACCGACAGTAGATGGAGGTCGGCACGCCCCCAGTGCAAAGCAATGTGCTGCTATGGATGGGGGCAGCAGCAAATATCTACAGAAGGGGACCATTACTCCCACCCACAAATTTCCCCGTGCCCCAAAAGGTTTGACCCTGTTTTAAAGGCTTAGTTCGGATTCACCAATCATAAACCATCACAAAAAAGTCCCAGAGTTTAGAACAATCTATTTGTGCAGGAAGACAATCTTGTACTGTGTACTGTAATGTGTTTGTGATGAAAGAAAAACACATTAAGACTAAATGTTCCCATGTCAAGTATTGAGCCTACTTACTCTCTCTCCTTCTCAGTGAGTCGGTCAGTGATGGTGTCCTTGATTGAGGAGCGTGAACCCTTGTGGATCACCGGATACCGAAGAGGGATCTGTAGGAAGCACGAGATCATCAGGACCAGGTGTGACGTGTAACCCAGGGCGACTGCCACGCTCCCATCATCCCTTGCTGCAGGACACAAAGTAAAAGAGAAATTCCGGTAATCACACATCAGATACGAGTGTTGTTGAGCAGAGCAGAAATGTTGTACTTGTTATTCTTTAAGTTGATCTACACCAACACGCCAAAGCCTCAAAGCCTTTAATCTATTGTTTCACTCAAAAGTATTTTATCACACCAAGAACTTCACAGCACACAGTCTGCTTTGTTTGGAATTTCACTTTCATGATATGGAAAAAGAAATTGTGTTTACACGAACCGTGTCCACATCTTGAGAATCCAAACAAAAGTGTATAATAAACATCCAACCAAAGATAGTTTGGTAACCAAGTATCCACAGGAGGAAGAGCTGCTGCATTCATGTGGGATTGTGTTTTGAAAGTGATACGAAATTTGGCGCAGCAACACAAAGTCCCAGAAAACATTGGTTGCAGTGGGATGCCCAATTTCTTTCAGATATGTGCTTCAGAAGCAAAAGCATCACAAATAACTATCCGCTCTGAGCCCAAATAACTTTTAGAGTAGAAAACTGGACGCCTTTGTGAACATCTCTGACAGCGAACCATCTTGCTTTAAGTACGAGGAATGGTTTCAAGACAACACACTAAGTGGTTTCACATTCTCAAACAGCGGCAGGACACTGCTTGAGGCAAAGACTTAACATCACCGTGGTTTTTATCTTAATGCGTTTAAATAATAGACTATAGCAATAGTGAGTGGTACATTATGCTCCTTGGCTCGTACTGTGTCTTTTAACAAAGAAAGTCATTATTTTTCCTGCATTTTTAGTCCACTGCACCAACAAAAGCACTTGGTGTAAACAGCTTCGTGGCATCTGGTGCTTTTGGATGATGCTACACACTAACAAGAATACCAGGTCAGCTAAAGGACACCTTAGGGTGCAAGTGGAGACTGCTGATATCTTGTCAGGCTGAGCTGACGAGGGAAGTTTGGTTAAATGTAAAACACCGAAGGGCCTCAGCACAGTGCCGCTCTGTTCCACTTTGACCCCCAGTAGGATTAGGACTCCAACTAACCCTGACCCTGGTCTCTAATGTGGAACATCCTCCTCCTGCGGGCCTTTTTAAACTGACCTCGACACCCATCCAGACAATTCCAGACTTGATCAGGCTTTTTCTGGGGCAGACCTCACACAAACGAGAGCAGGGGGTGAGCAATGGGGTGAAATGAAGGGGGTAAAATGCATGCTTCTCCATCCTCTCTTTCTAAGCTCTCTGCGTGTTGTGCTGCCCTTTAAAAGATGTCACAGCAGAAATGTTAGAGGGGGGAATATTAATGACTACGTGGAAGGCGTGACAGCTCTTCTTTACTTTTCACAAACCACAAGCCACCTAACCAGGAGGGCAATGGTAGTTAGTAGGGCTGTCAAAGTTAATGCGCTAATAACGCGTTAACGCAAATTCGTTTTAACACCACTAATTTTTTAACGCATTAACGCAATCGATCGGGCACTAAATAACGCTCCAAACTTGCGCTGAATGTGGGCGAGGAAAAACTGTCATGGACATGTTCAAAGGAGTCCCTTGACCTTTGACCTCAAGATATATGAATGAAAATGGATTCTATGGGTACCCACGAGTCTCCCCTTTACAGACATACAGACATGGTCACTTTATGAAAATCACATGCAGTTTGGAGCAAGTTATAGTCAAGTCAGCACACTGACACACTGACAGCTGTTGTTGCCTGTTGGGCTGCAGTTTGCCATGTTATGATTTGAGCATATTCTTAATGCTAAATGCAGTACCTGTGAGGGTTTCTGGACAATATTTGTTATTGTTTTGTGTTGTTAATTGATTTCCAATAATAAATATATACCTACATTTGCATAAAGCAAGCATATTTGTCCACTCCCATGTGGATACGAGTATTAAATACTTGACAAATCTCCCTTACATTTTGAACAGATAGGAATGTGTGATTAATTTGAGATTAATCACGATTAGCTATGAACAATCATGCGAATTATCACGACTAAATATTTGAATCGATTGACAGCCCTAGTAGTTAGCAGTGAATGCATTAGGATGTTCTCGGTTAGGCCTTTCATCTTCTGCCACAGCACATGCTCAGTTGTTTACTCACTGCCAGGTGTCCACCTATGCAAGACTGGGAGGCAGAAGCAGACACAGGCCTCCACCTTATGGGAACAAGTGATTGCTGCAAACACAAATGGGCTGGCTGTCACTACTGTGCTCTTAAAATATGTTAACAGGTGGAGTGTGACAGCAGGGAGCGGAGGAGATTGGGAGTGGTATTTTTGAATTATGCGTTCAGGAGGCCTCCTGGGTCTCACCAGCTGTGAGGAAGGGGAGCTGGAGAATGTTGAGTGGACAGTGGCGAGTGTGTTCTCAGTATTGGACAAGTGCTGCAGACCAGAGCTAACCATTCATTACCCATTCAGTCCGAGCTTTTGAGAGGTCATGAAGTCATCACGTTTCCCTCGTAGCGACAGCAAACCCCATTTATCATGACACATCCAGCGTGACCCTTACTCTAACCTACCACACCAACATGATAACAAGGCCTTTGTGGCTGAAACTGCCTGCTGACAAAACCTTTTTTTCAGAGTTCTGTTGGCTAATACTGTGTCTCTGATATTAAATCGTGTGGTTTTGTGGCTGTGTCTCATTGGGGTGTTGGAAGCAGTTACTAAAGCATCTTGTGAGAAGACTATATAAGATTGTGGCAGACTGAACAACTCCTCCATCAGCATCCAACAAGAGATCAGAAGGGATAAGTGTTCAAAAAACAGAAGAATGCAAACCAACCCCGTTCCTCGTCTGTGCGGCCCACAAACCTGGCTCCAAAACTCCAAACTTTTCCTTACTTGAAGGTTCCAAGTCCAGATTTTTTCTTCTTTTTTAAGCTGTATATTTTAAGCTATA
>CAKAKQ010034699.1:0-10371 GCA_916700675.1 Helicolenus avius
TTATGGCAGAAACATGTCGCAAAGTGCAAGTGAAAGAATAAACCTTTTTGGGGCATAAATCTATTTTTCTTATGAACAAATCCCATGAAAAGTCCTCTACTCTTCTACTTTAGTAGTAGTTCGATACTGGGAATTATGTTATGTTATAAAACACCAAAGTGTTTAAACAATTGTCAAACTATTATTTAGTTGTAAACGGCAACACGGTGGTCATTTATTGGCAAAGTGGCCTCACAGCAAGGGAGGTCACAGTTTTCAAGCCAACATCTGCCACATGCTTGCATGGGTTTTATCGGGGTGCTCCAGTTCTAAGTATGTAAGTATGTAATAATGTATAAATCCAAAAATAGACCATGAAATAAGGAATAATCCCACAACATTATTCATTATTCATATTCAACATTAATTATTATTAGTTATTCCCAGATATCGCTGTTTGTTATGTGTAGAGGTGTGTGTGTGTACAGTAGTGCGTCAGTGGCACTGTCCCGGGCACTGAAACAGGGGAGATGGAGACAGACAGAAGAACATGTCAGCTTGCAGCACTGCTGCTGCTGCTGCGCTACTGCGCTGCACCGTGAAGGTTCGAAAACCTTCGGATATTTCTCGCCAAAGCTTCGAAGTCCATAAAATGGTATTTGGGACAGCCCTAAAGTCATGCTTACGGTCTTTTCATACCAGACGTGAATAATCTGTGTGAATAAATCACACGTCATTTAAAAAATTCTAACCTATCTATCTCTATGAACCTATCCACACAGAATCCATACTTTCGTATTTAGGTTGCCAATAAAAACAAGCCAACCAATACAATAATTACTTTTGCTCACGTGAGCAGTAGATTTTCTCGGACGTCAATGTCATAATTCTGTTCATATCAAAATTTTCTTTTGTATAACTTATGACAATGCAACTGGCCAATCACAGCCCAAAATAAAACAAAACAGCATGTTGTTTTTAAAATTGAAGTGGAAGGCTTCATACTTTAAAGCCGAAATTGAGTGTGCATGGACAGATTTCTAATCTAACTTTGACCAGATTTACATGTATTATTAGAAAAAATGTTACTAATTTTACCAGATTTTTGGGGGTTTGGAGCATTTGGACCGGCTGTGCAGTGAGACAAATGGCTCAGTTGTGGGAGAACACAGTCTTCTCTTACTGTGAGCATGTTTTTGAAATATACAAATTAACTTGATTAACTGATTTATTTAGTAATTGAGCTTTCAAGTTCATGAAAACAAAAACAACAACAACATAACAAGCTCAATGTGGTTTTGTTCAGTTTAAATCACCCTGAATATTTAATTATTCTGGCCAGAACTACACAGAGCTTCAAGGAATGATCTTTCTTGCATTACGCTCAGTGCTTGAAGTGGAAAAAAATAAGTGCCAGTACTCTCTTATTCACATGTTGGCATGTGCATCGGCCGGTATCAGCAATCTCTTACGACTTATTCCTATTTATTCATAATTTCTTTAAGCATGTTATACTGTGTCAGTCATAATCAGATGTGGTTTTATTGCTATTATTATACTTGGGCTATGCATCTTCTATAGTAGGCCTAAACTCCATAATATTCCAACTGGAACATTATAGGGCTATAGTGGCGTATTTAGTGTTAGTAGGTAAAGTGCTTTATTTGTCTCTCTGTGTGTGTGTGTGTGTGTGTGTGTGTGTGTGTGTGTGTGTGTGTGTGTGTGTGTGTGTGTGTGTGTGTGTGTGTGTGTGGGGGCTGAGAGGAAGTACCATCATTCAATGGGGATCAGAGAAATCCCTAAAACTCAATTAGGCTGATTAGGGCAGACGCAACTGGTACACACGATAAAAACAGACCGCCTGGCAGTGTGACAAGCAGGCTGGCAAAACGCTGTGTTGGCAAGAGGGAAAATACAAGTAATATAACACTGCCAGTATTCGGCAGCCTTCCCATTATAGTACAGTTTGTGACGGTGCTTCCTCTGTTTGCCAAGCCTCTCAGACCATCGTTGTCATCTTGGATCTGGTTTCTCTCTCTCAAAGCAATTGCATCCATATGTATGCACAGCATGTGATAGGTTAACACCAAGTCATGAAGTTGACAAAGTAAATATTTCACCTTTTTGTACATCTCGGTCCAGCACCTCGTCAAACAGTTTCTCCTGAACTGCTGGGGGCAAGTCCTCGATGTCTGACACAAAAAAAAACAAAAAGAAGAAAACTGAATGACAGAAATCAAACCAGCGATTTTAGAGGGGACACAAGTGCAGGGAAAGTTAAAGGCAGGGTTGATGATGAAGAAACTAACAAGAGTACACTAGATTTTTAAAAATGACCCAACCCAAAAAAAACAAAAAAACAGTGTTGCCAACTCTTTTCCAATGAAAGTAGCTAGCAGCACCAGCTCCAAAAATCCCTAAATCTAGCGAGAAAGTCACCAAGTTGGCAACACTGACAGCCCGTCCCTTCGGGCCTCCAAAGCCACAATTACCATTATGAACATAAACATATCATAACGAACACGAATGGCGAACATGACTATTGTTAGTACTCACAACTGTCAAGATCAGATACCAGATTTTATTATTTGTTTTGTAAGACCATTTGATTTATTTCAACTAATATAATAAACTAGAATTACCGCCTCGCGGTTGAATGCCTCTGCCAACAAGTCAAGTTGCAGTTTACATCCATGTCTGTCCAAACCGTCATCGCTTCATCATTTTATCCTATTAGACATTTGTATGAAATTGTCATTATTCAGATATAAATTTATCACAAGTGACCTTCACCTTTGACCTTTGACAACCAAAATCAAATCAGGTCATCCTTGAAACCAATCGGAACGTTTGTGCCAAATTTGAAGAAATTCCCTAAAGGCGCACAAGCATAAAAAATTTTCTAAAATCTTTGCCAACTCTACCTTTAAAGGGAAACACAACTAAATTAAGAATTCCCATATATTATTTCCATGACCTAGGAAAGTGTAATCAATATGTGTGAACATGAGCTACTCTCTCTCAAAGCCAGAAACCAGAGAAGTAAGTCTCAAACTTGTGATGTCATCGGGTATAAAATCTGGAGCTGCTCCATAGACAATGAATGGGAGGCTGATTTTGTGGACCCACAGAATGTTTTTCTTTTTTTATAACCAAATGAGCTTTATTCCATTGTAGTGTTGTCAGTTGTGAAACAGAAAATGTACCAATATACTCAGAACATTCCCCTGGGTGCTCTCAGTGTCATCTAGAACATCTCTCCCCATTCATTGTCTATGGAGCAGCTACACACTTTATACCCTATGACCTCACAAGTTTGAGTTTTAGCACTCTAGTTTTTGGATTTGGTAGAGAGTTGTTCATGTTTACTAATATTTTTTGGACTGTCTTAGACCATAGGAATATGGAGTATGAATTTTGAAAATGGGCGTAGTTCTGGTTTTATTTGATGAATGTGTTAAACTCTTCTTAAACTAGCTACTGACTGAAAGGGCCAACTAGAATTTTTTTTTTGTCGTGGTTCATTTCAACTCAAGCCACCATGTTTTGTTCTTTCCACAATGACCACTGGCTTTCACTGCATGCTCTGAGCCCTTTTCGACACAGTGGCGTATTCTTCAGCTAAAATAAATGAATGCAGTGACTTTGTGGAATTGAACAGAATGGCTTTCTATAGTGGCCAGAAGCCAAGGTCTGTATTGTCCTGAACACTCTACATAATAAAAATCCTTAGCTTAGCTTGTAACAGCAACAGGCTGGACTGTAAATAGCTATTCCACACAATGAGATTCAACGGAAATAGCACTGAATGCATGCAATTTTACAGAGAGTCATTGGCAAAATTGCTAAATATAGCTTTGTTATGAACGAGAGACATGCATCGTCGGAGGGCTGGCATACTCAGTATGCAAGAACAATGCTCAAACAGTGAGCCAGAGGTAGCCTCCGTCTTCTGCAGTTGGAAACAGACAACCGTAGCATTATGTCCCCGCGCCCGAACAACAAGCAATTTCATACGCCACAAGTAAACAAAACAAGCATTCTATCACACGCTTGGCAAGCCAGAGGGGATGGCTAGACAGGGTTTCTTAGGCAACAGAGTTTTAAGTTACCCTTTTCCAAAACACAAAGTTTACTTTGACAGCTTCTGGAATTCATGTTATGACATTCATGCCCATTGTTTTTAGACAATTGCATATTTGTTTGTGGTGCTGACCTGCAGGCAAGGTGAAGGTCACCAAGTCAGTGAGGAAATAGCAGGTGAAGTCTCCCTTGCGCTGGTGAAGAGAAGCCGCCACCTCACGACGGATCTGCTCCGTTAGCTCAGGACACACCATGGCTGGGATACACTTGGCTGCCTGTTGGGACACCTGCAGAGAGGAGAGGATGAAAGGGGAAGGAATTATAATATAAATATAAAAAATGTATGAGACAGAGGCAGATGATTGAGCAAGAGCATTTCTAACAATTGCAGAAGTAACAACAAAACATAAACAAATAGCTGAGTTAACTGATGCAAAAACAGCTTTCGGGTTTGCATGCTGCGACCAAACATATTGTCCATCGGCGGTTGGCTGAGGACATCTCCAGTTGTTTTTTTGGGTGATATTTGTAATTTTATTTTGCTAAATTAATGGCCTGCCTTCCAAAGAACGAGGGCCGCTCCACCGCTGCTCTGCAGAAAGAGAGAGAGAGACAGCGGGGGGAACAACTTGTAGAGCCGCCATATTTTCACATCTGACTCGGTGAACGAAGGGTTTATTTCGACCAAACCAGAGCTGGTGTTTTTCTGAAACGACTAACCAAGACGGTTTTAGTGAGTTTTATTTTGTTTCCGACGAGTTTGAATGAAGTGTGTTTTACGATGCTCCGCCGCGAGAATAGCTGATCTCCCAGCTAATACTACGGCAGCAGGGGAGGGGGAGGGAGGCTGCGTAGCACACACACTCACATCGAGGAATATAGTAGGAATTGCACTACTTGCCAAGTGGTGGCTGCTGAATATGAATTTTGCACATATGCAGTAAGAACAACGTGGCTCTAAGTGAAATTATTTTTCCAGCATAATTAACTAAGGGATCTGATTTTATTTTACTTTCACAAATCTAATCTAAAGTTGCCGCTAGGACAAGATGAGGAGAAGAAATGTATCTGTGTTTGGTGTTCAAGCAGATGTCAGCTTTGAAGCATTTTCGGGGCATGAGCCAGTGGCTCCTCGCTGACCCACTCGGAAAAGAAACTGGGTGACTGAGTGTGGGAGGAGAGGTGTGTATACAGATAATCTGGGATCACAGTGCTGACGGCAAGCGAGCTGCAATCAACCTCAGCGCATGCACACTGCAGACAAAAACACACACACACACATACGCATTAGCTCAGTGAGCCATAGATGCACCAGGGAACCCACATTTTTAACAAAATACTCAATATAAAAAATGATTAACTACATAAAATCATTATGAACACAGGAACGGCCATCACATTGGAGACTTCCTGCAAGCAGAGAGAGAGGAATGTGTGATTGAATTCAAGTCCCTTTCCTCTCTACAGACCCTTTGCCCTTGCGATTCCTCCTGGCTGATCTCATTGGATGTTGAGATTAAGAGACTTCGCAAGAAAAAGCTGCATCATCGCTGACCCAGAAAATGCTTTGCCGCAATCATACCCATAATTCAAGAGTGTAATCCACAGTTAGGGCTGTGCATTGGCAAGAATCTGGCGATACGATACATATAATGATACAGGGGTCACGATTCAATAAATTGCGATACTGTAAATAAGGCTATATATGCGTATTGGCATTTTTTTCAAATCTAATTTTAGGAAAACTGTCATAGTATAAAGACACACCATCATATATATATATAAAATCTGAGTCAACTAAAGTCCCGATGTGAATTGGCTACTATGGGGACTAACATCATTATACATTAATTCAATTGGACTCATTGAATCCACAAGAGTCTCAGCTTTCTAGTCATACCCAGTTTATGCAATTCTAAGACTGTTTAGGGACCGCAGTATGCAGAAATATTCAAATACACCATTTTAGAATAGCTGAAAATAACACATTTGTACTGCATGTAAAAAAGTACTTGGTTGTTGCCCAAAACTGCCTGGAATTAACATGAAGTGAGCATGTCTGTAAAGGGGAGACTCGTGGGTACCCAGAGAGGCCATTTTCATTTACATACAAAGAGGTGAGAGGTCAAGGAACCCCTTTGAAAGTGGCCATGCCAGTTTTTCCTTGCCAAAATTTTGCGTAACTTTGGAGCGTTATTTAGCCGACATGCAAGTATGTCTGTTGGTACCAATGGCTTCCTTAGGTTTTCTTCATAAGATGCCAGTACCTTCACTCTAGCTTTAAAAGTGAGCCTGATGTGACCTTCGAAAGACAGAATAGCGTCCGGGTTCGCCTGCTGGCCGGCAGATTTTTAAGGTTAATTAAAAATCGATATAGCGTTTTCGAGACTCGATACAGTATCGCACAACATAATATTGCGATACTCGTGTATCAATATTTTCTTACACCCCTATCCACCATAGACCTTCCAATTTTTACAATTCAGTTTTTGATCCCCTCATTTTTTATTAAAGCTTTTTTTCAATCTTATGAATTTTTATTACAGATTGAATGGGAGCATGAGAAACAAATTTGAGTGATGTCACATGGTGAATGACTGAGAAAAAACTCACATTTAGTATTTGTTGCACAGAATGATCCACATTGATCTACCAACATGCATAAAAGTTTAAAGCGGTGGAGTCCAGCGGGCGGTCGCAGTGTAAACACAATTCAAAAAGATACCATCAGCCAATACATGGGGCAGGTGATTCATGGACTAGACTAACAATCATATTGGTTGTCTCTACTGACCTCCGTGAGTAACACAGCCAGCATGTCCTGTCTCTGGAAGCGAATGGCTAGGTGAACCAGCGTGAAGCCGTCATCGAATGCTGAGGGCCGATTTAATAAGCGCACCTCGTCTGATTTTAGCTGTCGTGCAATGTCCCCTCCCGACGACTTGTAGGCCTCCACAGCTGCCAGGTCACCTTCCACAACACCTTTCAGACAAAGAGGAAGGAAAAAGGTCACATTAATGGATCTTTTTTTTCTTTTGAAACTTTTAAATAGAAGAAATGTAACATAGTGGAACCAAAGAGGCAGTGTGTAGTTTGCACAAAAAGAACATTTTGCATTTGATTACAAGTCAAAACAAGTTCACATTTTTAACATGTGTTATTTTGTATGGAGATTTTCAAGCACAGAATTAACAGCATGAGGATTACTATAAATCAAAAGATCTGAAAAGTAAAACAAAAGACTATCAATTTACTTTTGTTTGCATCATGCATTGTACTTCGAATATGTTGATCGCTGTTATTGAAATCACATCACAACGGATATAAAATGACTTATCTTAAGAACAACCTTGTGCAGAGGACATTCTCTGCTCAACCATTAAGTATAAAATATTAGAGATGAGACTGTGCTTTATCTCTGTGGCAGCTGTAACAGCTTCGAGACTTCACCGACTTTGAAGTCAAGGGGAAAAGACAATAGGGGGCCACATTGTAATCTGTCAGTTATTTTTTTCCCCTCTTAATCTCCAGGCTTAGATCTTAGCGTGAGGGTTGAAGGAAGTGTTTGATCCGACAGATGCAGGTGTTTGCTTTTCTTTGTTTTATATTCTTTTGCACAAAGTGCAAATATTAATGACAAAAGCTATTTATGTCAACCATCAGCACACTAACTCAAGTGCTGATCTATTCATGAAAGAACATCAAACTATAGAAGCATATTTGACTGTGTGCAGCAGAAAACATACTACAGTCGTTTGCTTTTAAGTTATTATGCTAAGAAAGTTAAAATTATAGTGATCTTCCTCTTAAATAAACACATTGATTATCCGGATGTTCGACTGGGAACTTAAACATTTTTTTCTCCATGAATTTAGACACATCTGATGCTCCGACCGTGCCCATTTTTGGTTTATTCTGTGTTTTAATTAGAGCTGTCAATCGAATGAAGTATTTAATTGCGATTAATCGCATGATTGTCCATAGTTAATCGCGACTAATCACAAATTAATGGCACATTTAATGTAGGAAGGATTGAAAAAAAGGTGACGTGCATGTAGTGTGTGTGCAATAATGAGCTTTGATGCGTAATCTTTAGTCCGACTCCTAAACCAAAGCAGTAGTGCACACACACTGATAGAAGTCGACTTGTGAAATGTGGGTGGTTGTATGATCAACACAAGAAAACTTCAGAAGGTTTCAGCACCAATGCCAGCATCTATTAATGTCATCAAACCAGCAACACAGTGAGATACGGCTGAAGTTATTATCTGTTGAAGGAGAATTAACTCTTTTGAGTGTGATATTATGACAGAATAAAATGAAAGTGTAAATCGATTTCAATGCCACACAGCTACACAAAATGTCTCTTTCCACTTCTAGCATATACAGTAAATGCCCGTGTAGTTTTCTCTCGTACATTTGACAGCATTAAACACTGTTGAGCTTTTGTTCTCGTGTCAAAGGGACCACACACAATGCTCAGCTGCATAATCTGTGTGAGTGAGAGCGAGAGCGAGAGAGACACGGAGTGGGTGGAAGGACTCGCTGTGCCATGTGGAGCTGGCTAGCACTGTCTGTGAGAGATGAGGACAGCAACTACACAATAGCAGCGCAGTGTGATGGAGAGGGATCACAACCACTTTCCACAAAACACTCCATTAGTGTGGGCGTGCCTGTAGCCCTGCAGTCAGTACTGTACCCACAGATCTTTTAAAGAACACAAAAGGCGAAAATATGCAAACAGGCGTACACTTGAAAGACTGAGAAGAAAGGGAAGGGATCAGGCTAAGTGATGCTGGTCTTTTTCCCTCCACACAGTACATGCTCTTTTCTTTCAGTAAGCAATCTGATTGGTTCATAGCCGTGATATAATACCCACTTACTGCTGCTATGACGTCTGATTCCTTTGCACTTACAGTATCACTCCGCGTCTGAGAAAAATACGTAATGTGTTGTCATGGTTGCTTAACGACAGGCTCACTGGAAGGTCACTACCGCCAAAACGGAACAGGTTACTCCAGAAAAAAATCCACCTGCTAAACGACATCTAAGAGTATAGAAGCAAAGAGACGACACTCTGGTACTTTTTTGACAACAGCCGCTAGATGGCGCTGCGGTAGCGCTTTCGCCATTTTGGACTGAAAACGCCAATGAGTCCATTACCATGAATGTATAAAGGGACGTTTGTAAACTAGAGGACAATTCTTTTTTGAGGTAAATCAACTCCCCAGTACGAACACTTAAGTAGCCCTCATTTAAATCATTATGTCCTAAAAGTTGTAAAATTAACTAATAGCTGTATCCAGAAAAGATGGATGTTATATGCAGTTAACCCAGTCCCAATCACTATTTGATAGAGGACTTTTACAGAAAACAATCTTCAAGGATTTCCCAATTTATGGAACACAAATTAATAAAGAATTTAGTCCTTTTTCATGACAGACAATTTGACACGGTACAGCAAGGAAATGCAGAAGTGTCATTAATAGCGTTGCATTTAAATGCAAGTTCCTTTGTATTGTTTGTGTTGACTCACTGACAGTTCTTACTGAGGAACCTAAATGAACCAGAGCCATTAATAATCATATAATTACGTCTGCGCTTTTCGTGTACAGGGTGTAACCATACATCTAGGTAACACCATATGAGTTAAGGAAGTTGATCTAGGGTCATTCACATTATAGGGGCGAAGGTCTTTGCTGTTACCCAAGACTTAATGACTTCTGTTGCATGGGTCGTGCTATTTTTAGCAAAGGAAAATAGAGCGTCTATCAGAACTTTAAGGTCACTGTTTACAAACACCTATGTTTATACGTCCATGACAGGAAAACCTCCGTAGCAACAGAGGACAGATTGCTTGAATCTCCTCAACACAACTGGGCTATGCACTCACCTCAATGCCCTCTGCCTGCAGCTGATCATACCTCATTCACTCACTCATTACTACGATAATTAAAACTAGGTAGTTTGTTATATCGTGAGCATTAAATTGATACAGCAAACACTTGTGAATCATTATTAGGGATGGAACAGTTCAGGTAAAAAATCTGAACCGTTCGGTTCCTAATTCGGGTTCGGGGCCTGTATGCATTGTTCGGTTCATTTGAAATAAGTTATGAGGCCGATTGTGTATTATTTTCATGTAGAGTTTGGCTCCCGTTTATTGTCACAATAGAAATCAAGGCCTATTGAAGGAGGCTGGGACACGGGCGGACATGGGTCTTGGACATGCACAGTGTAACTAAAGCTGCAGTCGTGCGTTGCTATTGGCTCAATTTCGGCGAGTGCTGACCAGATTTTACTGCGCAT
>CAKAKQ010034701.1:0-12972 GCA_916700675.1 Helicolenus avius
GGCACCGACAAGCTAGCCGAATATGATATAGAGCCGGAGCTGCCGACGAGCAGCACAATTTATTCCCCACAAAACGCAAACATCTTTAGAAGATGTGTTGTGCGCTGCCTCACAAAGGCTCTGTAGGCCACAATGCCACAGCAGCAGTATAAATTACCTTGAGTTTGAGGTGGTGGGTTTTATGTCTAATTCCCATGACAAAAAAAAAACACGCTTTGTGAGTAGAGGGAGGCAGGAGCTATCATTGATTTTGTCAATTTTGGATATGTTTAGTTTGGGTAGAAAGAGATTAAGTTCACACAAACCTACAAGTGACATTGCAAAATCTTTTGGTAAAGTAAACCTGAATATCTATAAATGTTATTAACCCCATTTAGAAAAAAGACACATGTGGAACAACTAATGATTATTTGAATTATCAATTAATCTGCAGATTGTTTGGTCTTTAAAAACTTTAGTTTGCGTGACAAATCATAATTTTCTGAAGCCCAAGATAACATCTTTAAATTTGCATCTATACTATAGAGTACGGTCTAGACCTGCTCTATATAAAAAGCATCTTGAGATAACTTCTGTCATGATTTGACGCTATATGAAAATAAATTGAAATTGAATTGAAATGCTACACACTGTTCCTTTAAGTATGGTACATAGTTACTTTCCACCTCTGGTACAGCGATGATTTTAATAAGCAGAAAGTAGAATTAGCGGTTATAAAGTGTCATCATAAGAAAAACATACAGGTAAGCACACAACAAAACACTGTTACCATGAGTTCAACCTCACATAGATAGAAGGTACCAGTGCCTAACGGTGCCTATCATCACATATTTCATCTTTAGGGTGTCTGAGGAGATCTGTACACTATTGAAGTCTCAGTGAGGCCCTGAGGTGCTGCAGGATATCACTATAGTGAAAGGTGGACCTGTGTCAATAGAGCAGAGGTTCAGTGGTCATTAATCATAGGACTGGACAGCCACAGACACTCAGAGGTGGACAGGTCTGGGCCACTGGACTGCAACATGTCCTTGACCTTATCTATGCTTTTATTCACTTTATTTTTGTGATTTTTTTTGTTCTTTTACTTCATGTGTTTCTTTTCACTCTTGATTGTAGGATTTACTTGCTAAATTTCTTCCACCTTCATGGATGAAACATGTTGTGTGGATACATTTTGATTGATTGATTGATTGATTGATTAACTGCTAAAAGAAGACATGTCTTTCTTCTGTTGATAGGACCTTGTATTACAGAGGGCAGTGTCCCAATTTAGCTTGTCTGATGTTATTGGCCCCTAAATCAGTGTGAGCCCTAGAGCAAAGTTGTTCTAAGATTGGGTTGTGACCTCAAGTGGGTCGCGGGAAGATTAATATGGATTATTTTAGAGGGGTTGGTATCTGAAGCTGCAACATGGGAAGAGACCCCATGTCAGAAAAAAAATAAGAAACACACACACACACACACACACACACACACACACACACACACACACACACACACACACACACACACACACACACACACACACACACACGCGCGCTTAACCACTTAAAGCACTTAAACACTCCTACATAATCAGAAAAGGAATGCTCAGGAACATCTCATAATTGTCTTGTTTACCACACGCCATATCAAAAAACCTCAAACAACTGGGTAGCCTAATCTAATTTCTGCTCATGCAATTTGGCGCTCAATGGTAAAAACAAGCATGCAAGTTTAACAGAGAAACAAGTCACATCTAAATGGTAGACTCTGAGTGGAACATTGTACTCATCCAGCTATATAAAATAGTGCTTACAACTTTCCCACAGTCAAATCATTCCACTTGAATAACCTGGCAGTATACAAAAGCTCTATATGTATTTGCTTAGCGGGTGTGAGCAACTTGGTATCTTACTCCGTTGTATTAAGGGGACATTATGAAAACATGCACTTTAACATAGTATTATTTCATTTGAATAAATATTCCTTACAGTATTTTAGTCTTTATTCCTTATCCAGTGAAATCTTAATGGTATAGTGTTTTGTCTACAAAGGATTTATTGTATTAAATTCCCTGTCGATGCACAAAACTCAACAGGTGCACATTTGAAGGACTCCTTGTGTTTGCAAAAGGAAGGTCTGGCTTGATAACAGGTGTGGAGACAAACACACCTGCAATAGTTTTACCTGCTAAAGAACAGCTATAGATAAAGCACACATTTTTACTTAATCCAAACCACTTCACATGTTCTTATTGAGTTTTAACTGAGGCATTCTTGACTACCTTTCAGTAGATTTAAGAAAGTTGACAAAAGCTCTTTGTCATTTGCTTTAAAAACTACTAAATGTGTGTTTCTAATAACAAGTTGGAACACTTTCGGACATGAGTTTGGTCTAATATGTAATGAGCCCACTATTGCACACTGACAGCTTACGTAGCAAATCTATATAAAAAAAAAAGAAGCAGCAACAGGATTAATATTCCCTAAATGTCCCTGGGATACAAATACATGTAAGCACCTGTTACGTGTGTATAGTTTTACACATTTTTGAGGAGATCAATGTATGTAAATATGACTTACCTTGGTGTTGACAGAGTAGCCTGCAGGCAGTATTTCCTCTGAGGGCAGACCAGGCTGACTGCAGGGCAAACTAAGTAGCAGACAGCAATGCTAATCACATGTCTAGTTAACCAGGGGGAAGAAAGGCAGGGAGACATGCCTCCTCTCCGCCTTCCTTGACTGTACTTCAAGGGTCTGGCTATGTGCTTTGGCCTCATTGACAGTCAATACAATGTAACTGATATTCTTGATTCGCCTTCATGTTGGGAAATGGCTGATTAATGGCAAATCAATTGGATTGGAAGCAATTATTTTGGGCGTTTCATTGCTTGGACAGTATTCAAGTGTGCAGTGATCATGAGGTTATGAAGAGGCCAGTTGGGCTTAAAGGTGCAGTATGTAGGATCTGGTGACATCTAGCGGTGAGGTTGCAGATTGCAACCAACTGAAACTACGACTTGAAAACGTGAATGGCCCTCTCTAGAGCCAGTGTTTGGTTTGTCCATTCTGGGCTATGCTGTAGAAATGTGGCGGCTGGCTCCATGAAAAGGACCCGCTCCCTCTGTAGATATAAAGGGCTCATACTAAGGAAACAAAAAAACAATACTTATTTTCAGGTGATTATACACTAAAGGAAACATTCTTATTTTAATTTTATTACATTTCTGCCAATAAATTCCCCTAATCGCTACACACTGTGCCCTTATGTCCCCAGTCACATGTCTATCATGTTATAGGAGAGTGATACCTCTTTATTAATACCGACATTCAAAAACATTGGGAGGTCTTCTAAAGCAGCAGCATAGGAATGCATTTTTATGTCCGTTACTAATCGATGTGATGTTGGTTTAAGGGTAATATAGTTATAAAACTGTTATTTGCACAGTGGGTGGGTCAACCTTCTTTCTCAGTGAGGAATCACGTTACATAGATGAAGTCAAACATTCAAACATGGGATTACAATTTGGAAGACAAAGTTGCGATTGTTTATATGTGTCAAGATCATTACAGTTACTCTAATGTGAAGGCCGAGTTGGAATGAGTACGGTTGGTTATCATAAAGGAAACTCCCCATTAACTCTGACAGAACTGTACTCTCAGAATCTGAAAGAATCCAATTGAATGTGAATGATTAAGTTCTTTGTTCAGGTTTAATTATCTCATTCTCCTCTCAAAAACTAACAGCACGATTTTCTCCCATTTCCTTCCTCCTAACAAAACATTGATTTGAACCATGTGACCCGTCCAGCAGGCCAATTTTCTTGTTTCTTGTTTGCTCCACCACCAGGCCCTATCATCTTCCTGTGGAGTATATACACATGAACATAGTCTTTGGAAGAGATTAGTCACCGAGTTTTTTTTTACACTTTATATTTTTTGTGAGTTAATTACATTCTTGTGAGTGAATCTGTATAGGAGTTATTTTTATTCAGCCACAATAAAGGCTGAGCTGGTTTCCAGGGCAGTGTCCTACTTACTGAAGTAACCTTTGACATTTAAAAGAAAAGAAAGAAGAAAAACTTAGTTGTTGACTTCTCAGCTCAGGCAAATGTCTACTGGTTAGGCAGTGTGAGAAAAATCCTCCCCAGTTCACCACAGTCTGGTCTTTTCAGACATCAGGTTGTAGAGTTTTTGACCACTAGTAGTGCTATCAAGCTATGCTTTATGAAGGCAGTGCTTTACAAGGCAGTAAAGAAGAGTAGCAATGCGTCAGCAAAGGCAGTGAAAATGAACTTCAAGCAAGTAAACATCGAAAAACAGTGAACAATTTGAAGAATTCAGAAAACTGTGAAAAAAATGTGTACAATATGAGGAAGGAAATGCATTCAATGCGTTTGTTAGACCTCTATAGGATTCCCACAATGCATTTTGGTGAGAAACACTGAATGTTAACATAACTTTGTTTTCTGTAGTTCCACAATGGTGTTCCTTAAATCCAAACCAAACATTCAAATTTTGGTCGAAGTATGTTTTTTTTTTTTTATTGCGTCAAAATACTATTTTCCCAACCCCTTCTAAAAGCTTTTTACAACATGACCTGACGGTGGTTTCTGCATGATGATGCTGTTACATGTACAGTATATTTACATCCTTTATATTTACAACATATTCAGTGTATTAACATTACATACAGTAACTGAGATTGCGGTTGACATGCTCCCAGTTTGGAGAAGCAGACAGGAGAACCGGCATGGAAGCTAAGCAATGTACTGCTGCGGACGCCACATTAGTTCGGATCCGAAAGTCATGGACTACGGTCTGGCTTTGAAGACTGCAATATAATGGCTTCAGTTCTCCATAGGAAACGAAAGTCATGGTCTACGGTCTGGCTTTGAAGACTGCAATATAATGGCTTCAGTTCTCCAAATTTTTAGGTGGCTAAAATATGTTTTTCTGCTGCCCCCATCCACAACCGCTTTACCTCGCCGTCAGACAGCCCTTTCTGATGGGGAATTGAAGCCGTTATATTGCTCTCTTCAAAGCCACCAGACTACATTCACAAAGGCAGTAATTTTACCTCACAGAACACGGGAATATACATTCAATTCCACACATCTGAACAAACCATTTCAGTTATTTCCAAATTTAGCACAGCTAACATTGAGTCAGCTAGTGCTAGCGTTGACATTATTAATAACCTTATTGATTAGCTTACTTTGGTAACCCACGTCACTGCTTTTTGCAACAGCTGAGTGGGCGTTTCCATTTTAAAAAAATGGAACAGAACACAGATGGAAGTGCCCGTTAAGTTCTAAAAGACGTGTTGAATCACCAATTACACTCACGTGATATTTAAAAATCAGCCACAATAAACAACTTGGACAACCAAACAGGTTGTATGACAGCATTTACTGATTTTACCATTTATCGAAAACACCTCAAATTTGGCATTTTAAGACTACTGGTCATAATGTAATTTGCCAGATGAATGGATATCCCCCCAAACAGCAAGAACTTCAAACAGACTTTGAATTCCATGAGAACAAAACAAAAAAACACAACAAAGGTTTGGCTTCAGCACAGTCAGCTCCTGCAGTTATCTGCACTGTGTGTTAGCATTAATACATTCCTCCCATTTTATCTTGGACAGCACCCAGTGCAAACAAGCTAGTGTATAAAAATCCTGGACAGCACGCGATCAACAGGTTTTGATTTATACTCCTGGCCTGCACAATACAAACCAGAGCTACTGTATTTAAGGCAACTAGAGACTGAAGGGATTCATGTCATATATCAGAGTGCTAATATATACTGCACATGCATCACTGTTCCTTAAAGGTTTACTGTCAATTTAATAGGAAATAAACCAAATTCTATATAGTATTATAATGTTGTATTTTGTTTTTTACAAGATGTAAGTCAAATACTTGTTTTAAACTGTTTTAAAATGTAACATTAAACAAGACAGCCACGCCAGCACCTCTAATGTCAGCATGCCAACATACTAACAATGAGAATGATAATATGATGATGTTTAGCAGGTAATATTTACCATTTTCACCATCTTAGTTTAGCGTGTCAGCTTGCTTACATTTGCTAATTAGCACTAAGCATAGAGAGAATGTCATTAGTTTTCAGGTGTTAAGTCATGAAGCAAAGTATTGGTAATCCAATTATCCAAAGTAGTATTAGTATTAATTTTGTCCTGATGATGGTGCTAGATGAAAGTTATGGGATCATGGAAGTCCATTAAATATTTATTTGGATTTTCGAATAAGGAGCCATCCCATGACTCTCACTGCAGCTCCATTCCCTCACCTGCTTCAGCAGTGAAGAATGACCTAAAGGCAGAGACGGTCACTCATACTGACCCTCAACACCTCTCAGGGTCAGGGGTCACATGTAGGACTCCTACAGAAGGACTCAGACAACTGCCTGAGGCTACCCAGATGCATCCGGGAATTAATGAGCCAAAGTGTCACTCTCCTGAACCACAAGACCTCTCAACTTCTCAGGACTGCCCTCCCCTGGACACCAACAAACTCAAATCACATTTGTGATTGCACTCAAAATCACAAATGTGACCAACAGACATTGCCATCCATTGAGCCACGACATGGTTAAAAAAAACAAGAAAAACATCAGTACAACTAATTGACATGCAATTACATTCTTAAATTTACAAGGTGATTAGGTCCTTTTAGTATAAGCATTCACTTTGATATGGACCTGCTGATTATCTCTTCTGGTTTATCATGGGAGATTTTGGCCCTCCTCCCCAGTAATCATTGGAAAGCAGGAAGAAGGCCTAAGTGCTGTGATGAAGCCATAACAGCAGGAAATGGTCACATTCCCCCCGACTCCAAAAACCAACACAAAGAGCCAAACCATCAAGCAACATTTTTCTGTACACAGTAAAACACCATTTCAAGTGTACTGTTTTTATATTGAGTGCCTTGCATTACATGGTAGGTGCAGACATTGGTGGTAATGTTGTGGTCACTGCCTTATTTGAATTTTACTTATGTGAAGTAAGACTAGAAAGGAACAGAGATATCATTTTTATATTCAAAGGTTCTTTGTGTGTTCTCTAATGGGTATTATAGAGCCAACAGTTTTATGGGAATCCCCCCCTGTTTAAAACGTTGGAAGCTTTATGCTGGATAAGTTTCCTTTCACTCATCCAGCTGGGCACTGCTGGCCATCAATGCATTTTTTTCTTATGTGAAAGCTGGACCAAATGACAAAGGCTTATTGTAAAGACAGCTTTAGCACTGCAGCACACATGGGTCTTTTACAGAGTGTCACATGTTCCCTAGGAAAAACTAAAACTCGCTCTTTTTCTCTTTCTTCTGTGACAGTTTTTGTGTTAACTATGGTGTGAAAGAGAAATGTATATGAACAGAGGAAATGGGAATCCTCTTCAGTTAAAGCCCTCTAGTGGCTGCAGGAATTATGAATCATGCGTTCATCTGGATTGAAAATGTGGGACTTTGAGATGGGAGAACATTGTTTGATTCCCGTTTCCTGCCAACAGTCCATGCTGGTTTCTTTTAACCATGACCACAATTGTTTCCTAACTATAACCAAGTCGTTTTGGTGCCTTAAGCTAACCAAACATTAACCATATAGTGCTGTCGGATCATTTTTTTTGCAGACAACTTAAAGAACGTATGTGTACCGATAAGGGCATCTGTACGGCAATTGCAAAATATGTTTTTTCTCATTTAGTTTGAACGACTTGTACATACTTAAAGCTAATGTAGGAAAGTTGGAGCAAATATGATTAAAAAAAGTTAATTTTATAAACGTTGGCAATCAAGCGATTATATCAGCAAGTCCAAATTAAAAATGAGATGGAAATGCTCAGCACTTACAAATCAATACTAAATAATGTGACTACACACTTAAAGGAATAGTTTGATATTTTGGGAAATGCCCCTATTTTCTTTCTTGCCAAGAGTTAGATGAGAAGATTGATAGCACACTCTCATGTCTGTACCCTAGACATGAGGCTAGTAGCTGGTTTGCTTAGCTTAGATTGAAGACTGAAAACAGGCAAAAGGCAGTCCGTACTGAAATAATGCATGATGGGTAATTCCTACCGGACATAACTGCATAGACTTTGTTAAACTCCTTCCCTTTAGAATTCCCTTTAGCCATCTGTGGCAGCAACCTGTCAATCACAAGGTAGCCACGCCCTAAAGCATCCCCTGCTTTATGGTCTATTTTATGTTTTATGTTTTTTTATTTTATTAAATGGGACCATAATTTACTTAATGAACATCATCAACCAAGAAGACTTGAAACTTGAAAGCAAATGAGACCATAAACTCATGTTTACAATGTTTAATAAATCAAGTGAGAAGTAGGCTCATTTTCTCATAGACTTCTATACAATCAGACTTATTTTTGCTACTAGAGTTGTCGCCCCCTGCTGTCTATTAGAAAGAATGCAAGTTTAAGGCACTTCCACATTGGCCTCACTTTTCAGACCCTGGAGTTGACCACTGGCTAGAACCAGATGCTGCAAATAAACACACAAACATCTGTACATATGAAAATAGTCAGATACAACACAGTATTTTACTAGCTTTGTGTTAAAAATGATGGGATGTGAGATTCTGGGAGTTTCTGGGAATGTGGTTAGATTGGAACAATCTTAAGAAAATGAAAAACTCCCTCTACACTCGTATCCTCAGGGTCCGCTGTTCCCACTGATGCGTTCTCCAAAAACATCGGGTTACTGGGGGCAACAGCTGTGTGCATCATTACGTTCTTTCCAAGTTGTCTGGCAAAAGGACTCAGCCATAAGATCTCTTGCAGTGATCAGGTTGTGTGTGTGTTATTAAAATCACTTTGAAAATTGGCAAGCAACCAGTGAAGGGAACTGGAGTAATAAGGTCTCATCTCTTAGAGAGTGTGAACAGGCTGGCAGCCGTGTTCTGCACCGGCTGCAGATGGGACATCTTTCACTCGCTGAGTCATGAATAGAGGGAGTTACAGTATGAATAAACGTCTCTATGTCTGCGAATAAAAGATAACATGCTAGTTTTAAATTTCCCAGAAACATTTTAGGCCTCAGACTTAAAGGATAGTTATGTTCTTTTGCAACTTGGATCATATTTTTGGAGGTTAGTTTGACCATAATTTCAGTCATGATTACATTATACTGTGGTTAATTGCTGAGATCTTGGAACGGACAGCATTGCTAAAAATAACTCAGATGTGGCAAGAAACATGAGTAGTCAGATGATCAGACAACACCAGATTAGCCAAATTTATTTGGAAGAGAAAACGACTGCGAATTATGAAATTATCCCCCAAATGGTCCACTGTAAACATCGGTCACAGTTTACAGACTGACTTCCTCACTAATGGTTTTGAGAGCCTATCTGTTGCAACCTGTCTCATTATCTGATTGATTTCTTCCAACTTTGTTGTTTTGATGTCACCACATTTCCAGATCTCAACACCATGTTAAAAGTACGATGACCAAACCTTCAAAAATAAGATCTAAGTTGTTATAAACTGGAAATATCCTTTAACATTATCCAAAGGGAGAGTAAAGGGAAGTAATAGTGCTAGTTCTGGGACAAGCAGGCTAAATCATTAATATAATACAATATAATTATAATTAGGCTGCGCAGTAGGTGATAATTGCCTTTATGAATTAAAAAAATAATAATATAAAGTGACTTTGGCAGCCATGGCTGTTGTTGCTGATTAGAGTGGATATTTACCTTAAAAGCCACATTAAGTTTTTCTGTCCTGTAGTGGGCAGAAAGACTCAAAAACAACGTCTCAGCAATGAGTCTTCATATTGATCTGTTAAGGCTAACAAGTTAGGAAACAGTGAGCTCAGTGAGATCGTCAGGATTATCAGACCCAGTGCTCAACCAAAGCTCATTTGTTGTATGGGCAAATGGGGTTTCATGTGGTCTAGGTGTTAATGGGTAGGGTATTAGGAAACACAAAGTTGTCTTGAGAGACGTTGAAGCTACTTAATTAATTTCCTGTTGGGCCACTTGGGAATATGGTAGCACTTACTGTAAGTCAGTTTTTAGCTTGTACAAGAGAGGAGCATGACAAAAATAGACTAAAAAGGCAATTTAATAGAAACAGAACACATCTGGAATTAGGGAAGACAGGAAGTATGAAGCATGGAAGACAAACAGATTAACCGTCTAAAGCAGTTACAGATAATGGATAGATGGAGAGCAAAGGTTCAACCACTGAACTAGTTATCCAAACTAAAAAGTGACCTTTTGACCTGCAGCAAACCACCATCCTGAAGTGGCTGTGCCTTTGCTAAATACAGCACTGTGTGTAAAGGCAAAGGTGAAGTAGGTCTGGAATATAGCAATACACCCTTTCAGAGTGGTGTTTGCTTTTCTCCCATGTTGAAGCGTTTGTCGAGCCTGTGCCATTACGTAATAACTGCTCCCCCAAGTGAACCTGTAAAGCAGAACATCCAAGGTCTTAAACATTATTCCACTCTGTCAAACACTTGGCTACATCCCCTCTACCACACTGTACACCCCTCTACATAGTTAAGGCTTTTCATGATTACCCATGGTACAGATTGTAAGATACCTTTCGTGTCATGACAGTGAGTTGGATGCTCTTTTAAAATGAGTCATGTTTGGCTGTAAACTTTGTCCAGTTGCAAACAGCTGGTTCCGTTGCCTCGACTTTAGTTTGATTTAAAGCAAGAGTCAAAAACATGCAACGTCTTTTGCACATTAACAAAGCCACATGGAAGTTTGAAGTGTTTAATGGTTCAGATTTGCAAAACTATCAATTTCAAACATGTCAGCGCACTAGTCTAACTGCCCTTTACCCCCCCCTCCATAGTGTGAAACACTCTCAGCACTGTACTTGATATTAGACAAGAGAACAAAACTGTAAGCCTGATGAGCAAAAATGATTCCCAGATGTTAAGAAAGTCAACTCATTTATCCAAATCATGGAAATTATAACTTCTCAAGGTAAATACCACTTATGGACCAGGGGCGGAAAAGGCGACGATAGTGACTCACCCCCTAAACATCTGCAACTCAGAGGGCCTTTTCAGGACAACTAGGAACTGTGAGACAGAGTCTGACCATGTTTCCATCTTTACTGTGGCTGAAAATGTATTCTCATTCATGAATATGTACGTATGCAATTTATTGTGGAGTAGCCATGGCTACTGGCTACAGCATTAATAGATTCCAGCTGTCAATTAAAGACACCCATTGAGAGTTCAATGGTGGGCATTGTTCAGTCGGATTGGTGAGTCAGAGAAGCACCGGAGGCGGGGGGAACTGTGCGGCTGCACTTGGCAGAGCAAGAGGGAGATGTGATACACCAGAAGCAAGTTACAGCAACAGTTAAGTGTTGGAAAGACATTCAGTCCCTGCGTCTTTGTGGGGACCAGCAGGAGCCAAAGAAACTGCAGCTACATTTTTTGCAGAATAGACATTTGTAGAAAGCTTGTATAAGAAGGTATGCCCTTGAGTTATCAGAACCATAAGTTTCATTTTCCCTAAATTGAGAAATACTGATAACAGTAACTCTTTGGAGCATAAGTAGATAATTTAGAGGGATTTGTTCTTGATTACGGAATTACAGTATCTGGTCCTATTCTTTAGCTTACCTCCCAGTGAGATTGAGTGGGTGGTGTGGGAGGAAGGTGTGGTCAGTTGCTCCATCGTTTTCATGTAAGAAGAGGTGTAACAGGGGCCTGAGGTTGGCCATGGGAAAACTAAGAGAGGAATATTCCAGAATGGCTTTCCAAACCCCAAATGGGTATGGAAATATGTGTGCATCACGTGACTGGTCGTGTCAGTGAGCTTTCTTGCTCAAAGCGGTTTGTTAAAAAAAATATAGTGGAGCCATGTGAGTTTATTTCAAAGAGAAATAATTGAGTAATGACACTTGGACAGAGATGACTTATTCCTTCACATTTAGCTGCTCGCATTTTCTACGCCATAAATAATCCTCTCATCCAAATAAAAGCTCAGACAACAGACACATAAAAGTGTTCTAGATTAGATAATGGCTTCAGTTTCTGTTCTGTTTTGCATATTTGAAAAGTGAGAAGACAGTGAGGAGTCGGGCTCCTGGAGCAGATCAGTGTTTTGTGTAACGATGCTTTAATAAACCTGTGACCTGCTGCTCCATTGCATTCAGTGCCTTGAAAGGAAATGTGAAATGGCTTTTTTAGCTATGCTAGCCATGTAGATCTGGAGATAGCAATGTTGGACGGTCAGTCGGTCCACCATTTTTATGATCAAATACCTGCAAAACCACTGACATTCCCATCAGCTTAGCAAATGTTATCATGCTAACTTGCTGAACTAAGATGGTGAACATGGTGAACATAATGTAACAGCCAGAGTTCTCTTTCAACATTCGTTTCGGTATCTCACTATGGGACACGCTCCTCGTACTGTCCTCCAGAGGCTATTTTACACTATACCAGTCCTGACTGGCTGACGTACGTGACGTCTGCTCCCTAGAGGAGGGACTTCCTCCCGGTATAAGAGCCTGGTACAACATCAATTCCTCAACTTAAAACCTCTTTTTGCTCCCAGAAGCGACAGAAGAAATCTCTCAGCTAATGGGCCAGCTAACAGTTCACAGAGCGAGCTAAAAACTTGATTCCCGGACACTACTTGTCGCTGCTTTGCTATCTGAGTTTTTAGCAGCTGGGCTGTCAACAAACCATCATGTACCATACGTTCGCATGATTGGCAGAGCTATGGTAGATGATAGACTGACTCTGCTAATCCAGAACTCCCAACTGTACAGGGTCGCTACAATATTATTGTTCATTTTTTGTGCCTTTTTGATAAAGTTTCATTCATTCATTCATTCATTATCCGTAACCGCTTATCCTATTCAGGGTCGCGGGGGGCTGCAGCTGATCCCAGCTGACATTGGGTGAAAACGGGGTATGCCCTGGATAGGTTGCCAGACTATCACAGGACTGACACACAGA
>CAKAKQ010034709.1:0-10687 GCA_916700675.1 Helicolenus avius
AGCGCAGACTGTTAAGGTTTGATTGCTCTTGGCAACACATCAAAAAGCTGCCCCCTCCTCTCAACTATAGGGCTCCTCCTCTACTATACTGAGCTCACTGCTGACCTGCCTGCTCGCCCCCCTCCAGGGTTGTGTCTAGAAGGTAACATCCAAATTGCGAATATCTCGCAAGATGGTTAAGGTTAGGCATTGACCTTGAATGTCTTGGGTTAGGCATTGACCTTGAATGGTTAAGATTAGGCATTGACCTTGAATGTTTTGGGTTAGGCATTGACCTCGAATGGTTAAGGTTAGGCATTGGCCTCGAATGGTTAAGGTTAGGCATTGGCCTCGAATGGTTAAGGTTAGGCATTGGCCTCGAATGTTTTGGGTTAGGCATTGACCTCTAATGGTTAAGGTTGGGCATTGACCTCAAATATTTGGAGTTAGGCATTGACCTCGAATGGTTGACGTTAGGCGTTGACCTCGAATGGTTAAGGATAGGAAAGGTTGTCGGCAGTGGGCTGAAAAAGGTCTGAAAAGTGAAGCTAATGCGGAAGTGCCTTAAACTTGCTATGAGAAGTCTATGAGAAAATGACCCTACTTCTCACTTGATTTATTACCTCAGTAAACATGAGTTTATGGTCCCAATCGCTAGTTTCAAATCTTCTTCAATACAGCATGATGTTCATTTAGTAGATTATGGTCTCATTTAGTGTAGAATAGACGATAAAGCAGGGGATGATTTAGGGCGTGGCTATCTTGTAATTGGCAGGTCACTACCATGGCGTTGTCCTGTCTGGGAGTTTTCGGCATAGAACTTTAACCCTTTCACAATGTGTTTTCAGTTCATGAAAGTTAATGAACTTCGGTCTGTTTCTCATTTTAACCACAAATGAATATTGTTTCACACAGTGACTGAACCTTCTGCTGTCTAACCGGAGTGTCCTTGTGGCTTAGTTGGCTCAGATAAATACCATGTCTCCAGGAAGTTGCTGTTATCCACACCCATTCCTCTTCTTGCTCTTCAAAAAAAAAAGATATGAAACGAAATAAAGTGAAGACAGTGAGTGGGAGTATTGTAGTGCTGTAGTGCTTTTATCTGTCATGATGTTAAAGTCTCTCTTTGTTAGCCTTCCTCTCTGTATCGTTCTCTCGCACTTTGATGTGCCATGTCGACTTTTGTGTCTCTTTTATCTGCTGAGGAGCTTTCCCGGTTTTGACTTCCCGTTCAAACACAACCACACGTGTACACATAAACCTAAATTATTTTACTTTTGTCCTCCTGAAGACCTTTGATTTCACTGACCACATTAATATCCTAACCCTGAAACAAAAGACTAGTCTACACTGATTTCTTGAAGAATTGAAAACAGACTAAGTTGACTTTATTCAGGGCATACATGTCAAGTCAATGGAAAGACAATAATAGAGATTTACTAAAGTGCCACAAACTGATATAAAGACCCATCAGGTTAAAGCCGCACTAATCAATATTTTTACATTAGCAATGGTTAATAAGAATGGATAAAAATTAATAATGAACCCACAGAGAATGATCACCTGCAGTTCCCCTCAGCTCTATGGACCTTTTAGAATTTCTCAGTTTATTGTTTTGGTTCAGTCTCACAGCTCTCATTAACCTTGTTTTCAGACACAGCAGACTGTTCTTGTTCCGTGTAAAACCAGAAGTCAACGTTGGTTTATTCGTCATTTAACTTCCGTACTTAAGTAACGCCAATTCCGTAGTTATTTTAACCCAATCCACAATCTTTTACTAAACCCTAGCCAAGTCGTTTCCTTTGAAGACGAAAGTTTATTTTGAAAAGACTGTATGCATGTTAAATGCAGATATTGACACATATTGTTGGACATTCATCGCGTGTTGCTGGACATTCGTAGGAAAACACACACAAAAATGAGGAATAACCTTTTGGAAGATATCATATGAACTGTAGTATAAGGATACGTTGAGCATGAAGAGAGTGAATATTGAACTAACATCTGGGAGGTGACCACAAGCACAACTCCAAATGAATGATAATGTTACGCCATCTCAAGCAGGTCACCTAAATAAGCAACGTTTTTATTAACACGTTCTCTTTATCAACTTTAAAATGCTGTCTTCACAGCTTGTTGAGCTGCCCCCACGCGGACTAAATATCAATTAATGCAGCTTAAATTAGTTATCCATAATATTTCGGAAAGAAATGCGCATGACGTAAAATTTCTAGTTGCCAGAAACATCAACTTGCATAAAAAATATAAAATACTGAATAGTCTAAGCATGAGCTGTTCTACACTAACGCACACTCAACACACACAACTGCTATCTGAGTGTGCCTTATCTGAAAACACCATAATCAAGCCAGTGGACTTTGTCTTCAGTTATATAAAAACCTGTATAACTTAGTCATCCCTAGGTCATGTTGTTATTGTTGACCATATGACTGCTTGATATTCACTTCAATTCATTTTTATATAGCGTCAAATCATAACAGAAGTTATTTCGGGTCGCTTTATTTATAGAGCAGGTCTTACACCGTACACCATATGAAAAGATTCAGAAACTTTCAATTACATTACTCAGAAATAAGGCACTTCTCAGACTGAATATCTTTTTTTTGGGTGAAGAGTTTCAGCCAGAATGAACACTCGCTGCTGTTTAGATGACTTATCTGTATGAACTCGTTGCCTCTCTAAGATGTCCACATGGTGACTTCACCCCACACACCCAAGTAATAGGAATGAAAAATGGTACCGATTGGGTCCATCTGCAGCATTAAAGCCAGTAGTGTTTTCTGTTTCAGCCCAAGTTCATGATTTAATCTTTCAAGACAGGTGTGTTTTTTTTTCCATAAAAATCGTGCTTGGTGCAGCTTTAAATTTCCATGAGCCACATATTGCCCTTCATGGTGACAGCTTTTTTATTGTATAAATGTCTCCACAGGCGCTGAGTGTCATCAGTGAGGTAGGAGACCTCCTTCAGCTCAAGTATTCCCGACACAAAATACAGCCGTCTATGACGCGGCCCTTTGACGATAGCGTGTACGAGGACATCGACGACTGATGAGCCACTCCTCACCCTCAAAGTGGCGTGAACCAGAACAACCCCAGAAAAAATACAGAACGGGTCAAGACGGATCACAAGTCTTCCACAGGGGCCCGGGACGTGCACAGGTGCCCCTCGTCACTAGCTTGCCATAATGTAACCCCCAACAAACGGAAAACACTATCGTCTAATTCTACTTTGCCTTACATAAACATGCAGAACTTGGTGGTGCACACATTGGAAAAACAGCACTTCTGCTTTTTCCCTGTGTACTTTTTTTATTGCTTTTTATCATTTTGTGTCTAAGAATTTTAGTTGTGTGTGTGTCTGCGGTGCTTGTAGCATTCGTCATTTTAAGCCTTGTGGTTATGTGTTTGTGAAGTGGACAAATGCCAACTTTCCAATTGTCTCTGAAATTGTAAGCCGCTGGGATTATTATTATTTTTTTATTCATATTATGGATCTAAAGTGAACTTTAACGGGGTAAAGTTAGATTACTTTTTTAAACAAAAGGCTTGTTCTTTCATCCAGTGCCGTTCAGATCAGTGATCATTGCCGTGTGCAGAAAGCACTGCATGTCGCAATGTTTGCACAGGACCCATGTGAGCGACCGGATTTCATCCCTGTCGGTCTGTTTCTTGGCAAGATATCATAACCAAGTGAAATGGATTTTAAGGATTATGTATTTAATTATCCAGATCTGGATCTTTCTGCCATTGGACGATTGTAACATTATACTGTATTCATGTGCTGATGGGAGAACCCCCAACAGCCACCTGGCATTTTCTTTTTGACTCGTTACTGGTGGCAGTGCACACTCTACTAGGGAGCTTCTAGTTTTGGTGGAAGTGGTTTTGCATATTAAAACAGGTAGAACTTTTCCCCCATTTTTTTAGGCCGACTTTACATATTTTTGAACCAACCAACATTTTCATCACATTACATTGTCGTCATTCCATTCTTGGTTCATCTAAACAGCATAAAAAAAATATAGAACCTCAGAGTTAAGCGTGGCATTTCCATCAACGGTGGTGTTGATGTAGCTCTACAAAATAAAGTTGCCAAATTATCAGAATATATTGAACAGCAGATAGCTACCCTGATCAATGCGATGACTTATTGTAAAGAAATCAGTTGACATTTTGGGAAATATGCTTGTTTTTTTTTCTCTCTTTCTAGAGTTAGATGAGAAGCTCTATTCCACTTGACTTACCGTAGCTCAACGAGAAATGGTTCCTGACCGTTACTCCCCAAAAAAAACACAAATTGTCATTTTTACATTTTGTTTTTTGTACCAATTAAACTTTATGCTAAGTTATGCTAATAACCTGCTGCCTCTAGCTTCATATTTATTGCACAGACACAAGAGTGGTATCGATCTACTTATCGAAATTTAATCAGTGGGGTGCTGGGTTAAATGTTTAATACTTGCTATAGTAAGCTAATTTACTTAGCATTATGAGCATTCTTGAAAAACTCATAAAAACTCTCTTGAACTACAGATTGGCAACTTCATTTGCCTCAACTAACACCAGCTCTGGGTCAGTGCAACAGTGCCAAAATGGAAAGTACTAGTGAGCATGTCATTACCCATGTTATCGTAGTGTAAATGAGTAAATTGCCCACACACATAGGTAAGACCCCTATGCTGCACAGCTCCAACAATCAGAGGTTGATATCTTCTTAAACCGACTGTAAATGGCATTAGCAAAATCCATCAAGATGTTACATTTTCAGCAAACGCATCTGTATCCATTCCAAATGCAAGAAGAAAAACACTTGTAGTGTAACACTTTGTTGCATCTCCATCTCCATTGACATCCAAGGGCCACTGACCAAGAGTCGGTATTTGATGAGTTGGGAGTGAGAACGGGTTGGTAAATCAGAGTAATCACTGCTATTGAAAAAGAATGCAAATGTATTGAAACTTGAATGGGGAATTGAATCCCTAATCGTCTGTTACACATGGATTTGGCTAGCGTCTCGTTCCCACAACTGTGTTACATGTCACCATCACTGGCATCCCTCAGTGTGATTCTATGTTTCTTACTCGACCAACTTGGTGTGTATTTTTACAGTTTAATACGACTCAAAGACTGTCAAATTATACTTTTTTCATTCAAAGGCCAACATCTGATCAATATACAGTCCAGTTCATTGGCATCAAGGCTCTAGTTTAAAGGGGAACTACGGCCATTGTCAAAATGCATACTTGTAATTCCTATGGTCTAATACAGTCCAAAAATATTAGTAAATATGAAAAACTCTCTCCCAAATCCAAAAACTAGAGTGCTAAAACTCAAACTTGTGATATCATAGGGTATAAAGTCTGGAACTGCTCCATAGACAATGTATTGGGAGTTATGTTACAGATGACAGAGTCTGCGCAGTAGTGATAGGGGTATCGAGGTCACCCACCCGCGGGCTTTATGGCCTAAACTTCAACCAGCCACCAGGGGGCGATCAAGATATTTTGGCTTCACTTTTGGGGAGCTTTCATCTCGTCCATCTTTATATGCAGTCTAAGGTAGCTCATTTGAAAACAAACGTTCTATGGGACTACAAATTCAGCCTCCAATTCATTGTCTATGGAGCAGCTCCAGACTGTATACCCTTTGACATCACAAGTTTGAGTTTTAGCCCTCTACTTTTTGGATTCGGGAAAGAGTTGTTCATGTTTAGTAATATTTGTTGGGCTGTCTTAGACCATAGGAATAACGTGTTTGAAAAAATCCCTCCAGGAAGTGCAAAACATTGACATTTTATTTAGATACTTACGCGAGGTAAGACAGGAGAAAATCTAATTATCTAAGACTGGTGTGGATGTGATTCAGCGCTGGTTGTAATATCCTTTATTTCTACCCTATCTCTTGGGTGCGTATTAGTAATAATCTCATTGCTCTATGTCTGATAATGTTTAATGCCTTGTAAAACAAAGCGCTTTCTTTGTGCTGTGACTTAAAAGGCATTCATATTTTTAATCAGTTTGTGACTAAGGATGGGTGCGTGTGCTTGTTTGCATGGTTCCGGGTATTAATGTGTGTTTGACTCCACTTTGATCTTCCACTGACTGTACACACCTGTCTTTTGAACTCTTGGTTTATCTTTACATTGTGCTACTGAGCTTTGGGCAAACAACACTCCTTAAACGAAGGCAGCTGTAAAAAGAAAACCCACATGCATACGTTCACACTTGCATGTATGCACACTGACAAGTATTGTGTAACCACTCGTTCCTCATACTAATGCACGAACAGTAAGAAATAGTCTTTGAAGCTGCTCTGCATCACAGCCAGTGGTGCTCAATGGTATACACTGTTCTGCTAAATGTGATCTTTTTTTTCTTTTTTTAATGTTGTCATAAAAAAACACATCATTCCAGAGAAAGTTAACAATGTCTGTCTGGGCTCTTGGAAGGTTATTTTTCTTTTCTTCCATATCTGTTTATCCACCTGATTCGACTGTTACCAGGCCATTAAATACGCGTTTTTAGTCGCTATAAGCACCATAGATGTGGGTCATTAGGTGCCTACTATGCCTACTAGGTTGTAAAAGTGAAAGTGAAAATTAAAAGCAACATGTTCTAACACGTAAAACTAAATGAAACGTCACGTTTTGAACACAAACATAAAGGCATCTTTAAGTTTAGACGACAAAAACACAACTTCTTTAGGTTTAGCCAAAAAAAATGGTTTTGGCTATAAAGCTACAACTTCTTTAGGTTTAGACAACAAAACTACAACTTCTTTAGGTTCAGGCAAAAAAAACACTGTTAAGTTTAGGGCAAAACATCATGTTTTGGGTTAAATTAACTACAGACAAAAAGACAACTACACGTTGTTGGTTTCAGACAGAATGCGAACTCCGGTCTCCTTGGTAAAAACCATCCATCATCCCTGACCTCAACCCCTTATGGAGTTTCACACTGTCTATACTACAGTGCCTGACTTCCGCTTCTGCTCCTGTCATTAAGGTCACTGTCGTGTTCTTTTATACCTTCTTTCAGCAATCTACCATGTGAATAGAGAATAAAACCTACTAGTGGGTATAGTAGGCCCCTACTGACCCACATCTATGGGGCTTATAGCGACTGATAATGCCTATTTAATAGCCTAACAACAGTCTAATCGGATGGTTTATCTATCTGTTACTGTAAATGGGAGATATTTGTGTTATTTAGTTTCCTTACTATAGAAAAAAAGTATCAAAACCTAAATCTTGGATTTACAAATGATTGTCTACGAGCTAAAAGCGAAGAGTTACAATGTTACTCATATAGATATAGATTGTCTTTTTTATATATTTTTAAGTTTGCACACAAAGTCATCAAATGATACTAAAAGCAGGCGTTTAGAGCATATTTTAATATGAAAATAGAATTATGTAAAGCCCAGAGACTTTAAGGCCTGATGTCTTAATGATGCTATTCTTAATTTAACTTAAATCTCTACAGTACCTTAAGAATGATTGGTACTTGATAAACAAGATCTAGATGTAATCCATTTGGTCCTGTGAATACTACAGTTTGTTCCCTTAACAATCTGAACCATTAAAACCACTTTGGTCTTGAAAACCAGATGCACAAAGGCAGGAACACCTGTGAGATTTATTAGTATAAGATGGTCCCAATATTTTGTACAAAGTTTATATTGTTTCACTGTAAAGGAGCTATTCATAATATTTTGTTTACTATAGAGTTACCTGGGAACGATGCTTATCACTGTTACTGGCAGCCTTGGTTGAAAGCGCTCGAGTGTGCCATTAATGGAGGCAATCATTTCAATGGTTGAGTGCAAGTTCCCACACATCAGAGATAATTATTTTCTGATATAGTGCCTTTTGAAGCAAATGATTTTCTAAGAATTCTGATTATCGTTAAGTGTCATAACTTGGATTGTTCATCTCTTACAGTCTCGTTTGACTTCTTTTACTACTTTGTCTTCAACAGTACTTTTAATTAGCACTGAATGTGTTCTCTGTGTTGACTAATTGCCATGCATTTGATCATAGAAAATGCACTATTTGCAACATATCAGCAAATTATTAATATGTATAGTGTCACCCATGTTGATGATATCAGTAGATCATTAAAACAATAAAGTCAAAGCGGTTTTGAATTGCCTTCAGCGTTGTTAAGACTCATCTTTAACCTACCTAGATAAGCTGATAATTCCATCAGACATCCTATATTGTCTTCTCTCTTCTTTTCTCTCTGCCCACCATTCAGATTGGTGTACCTAATAAACTGGTATCGGAGTATTGTATGGGCAGTTTAGCATATAAATAACAATGTTGTTTTACATGTAATGATGAGGGTGTGAGGTTAAAAGAATTTAGGTTCTGGCAGTTCATGATCTTCCACAAACTTCAATAAAATTGTAGATTGTGCATGATACAGTATATTGGGACATAATTTTCTAAAAAGCCATTTCTAAATTGATATAAACAGATCAATTACGAATTGAAACATTTCTAACAACATATTTAACTTTTGAACTACTAAATTACTTATACTATACTATATACCATATTACTATTTGTCTAAAACAAACACAAAAGTCTTGTATGTGGTGGATACCTACAGTATCATTTACATTACAGTATACATATTGAGGATAATACAAGACAAGTTTCTCATATTCCCAGGTCTAACACCCAACAAAGACACATGAAACAACTAATGTATGAAAGATATGATTTGCCACCCTTAAGTATTTAAAGGGGAACGCCACGTAAAATTAAGAATTCCAATATGTTATTCCATGATTCAGTAAAGTTCGATCAATATTTGTGTAAATGACTCCTAAATGTGCATTAAGGTCTGTTTATAAGTTAATTACTTTCTGCAAGCTTTTATTTTGAAAGTCGCCGTTTTATATTATGTGACTTTTATTTTGACGCCACCTCCTGGCGGAAGAGGGACACTGCTACGGAGATTCAAAAAAGGAGGTAAAGCACGCAATTGCGCTGATTTATTGTCAGCCAAACGGATAATTAAGCGCCTAGCCAGTACGGAACAATGTACTGTGTGTTGAATATGTTTTATGATTATATACAGTAACATTGTGATTTAGATGAACGCATTTACAGCGTGTGTGTTTAATTGTGTTGTCGTTCTGACGGTCTTGCTAACATTAGCTAACATTGCTAACATTGCTGTAATGCTAGCTTTCTAGCTTTTCATGTGTACATATTAGGCTTAAGGTTTGATTAATGCTAATATGTATGGCAAATACAGTATATGGATAAGGTTTGTAATGTTTACATTTTTAGTAAGAGCTCATTTTTTTTTATTTGTCTGTCCTTTAGCTCTTACGGTGTTTAAAGAAGAAAGGTGTTTGTGTTCAAAATATGACTGACGGTTGAACATAAATAAAAGGCTTCTGAAACATCAGTTGACCGTTTGATCGGAGTTCGCGAGTGATTGACAACTGCCTCCATTGAATGAACAGCCAACAGGAATGCTCTTTTCTGAAATGACCTGTGATTGGCCAAAGTCTTACATCACAGGCTAGATTTTTTAAAGTCTGAAAACAGAGCCATGAGGAGGTGCAGAAGTCTAGTTTTCTCTCAACGCATGAATTACAATATGCTGAAAGGTTATTATGGAATATTTGCCTAATGATGCCAAAAATATTCTGCCTACTGCAGGTTTAAGTTAAGATAAGATAGGATTTAACCCCTTTATTTATTGTGTTTGTTTTAACCCCTTTATCAAATAAAAAAAAAGATAAGATAGGATAGAACACACCCTTGAGTTTAGGACTTGCTTATGTAATAGAAAGATCCTATCTTTGAAACTTAAGTCAAACAAGGAAAGCAATTAGGGCATTTTTCTGTAATGAGGCCACAGGGTCGGAGAAGGTGGAGAGAACTTTTACCTAAGACTTGAGGGTGGGTGTAAAGTCATTAGAGTAATTTAATGTTAATATAACAATAATTAAAAATAATTGTTTTAATCAATTTCTTCTTAAACAGTATATAGTACAGTAGAGTATATACTGTTTGTGGCCTAGTTTTGAGTATCAAGAACTGATAACATGGCTGCAAAAGTTTTTTTCTTTTTCTTCTTGTTTTTTACAGTTATTGATAACTTTCTCTGATAACTGATAACTTTGATAACTAAACATTGACTCAAAGTACGACCAATCCCTGCCCATCAGGATGTTTGCATAACTGCCTTTTCTTCCAGCAGTATTTAAACCTCAAATCCAAGGTCTCTCCTCCCCACTCTTCAGTCCGGCAGCTCTTTCGTTCACGACTCCCTCCTCACTTTCTGACAATCAGCTTTGCTGCAAAAATGGCCACAGTTGGTAAGGTAGGTACATAATTCAATATGGGAGTATGTACAAATGATGATGTTTTAAAGAGTTTTTCAGAGTATGGTAGTATAGTCAAATACTGTATAGACAGTAGGAAAACAAAACATCCGACAACAATGCAACAAACTTTATAATGACATATTTTACTTGAATATTATGAGATTTTTAAGTGATTGTAATGTTTTCATATAATGTGGATGGGTGGAATAAATCAAGCTGCTACCCGGGGAAGAGTAAATTTTACAATGTGTGGGGCCCCTTTTTGACATTTTTTGAGAAACCCACTACAGTAATCTCTGATTAGCCAGTATTATTATCTTCTTTTTTATTTAAT
>CAKAKQ010034715.1:0-10710 GCA_916700675.1 Helicolenus avius
GTGTGTGGGGCGGGGGGTGCATGGCCCCTTCAAAACGCCTATTTTCTTAATGACAGCCACCAATTGCTCGGTTCAGACACACAAACACAACGCTATTCTCTAGTCAGATAGGCAGGTGCAGACAAATACTGTATCTGGTCTGATTGAACTCTGCTCAATGCTTAAGTATTTAAGTGTTCATCTCCTCCTTATAAAACAGAGTCTGATTAATAAGCCGAGCATTAAGTGGCCTCCCACAGGTGACATTTAGAAGAAACAGGGGGAAGGGGACTGCTTTATTAAAGTAAGCCAGGAAGTAAAAATAAAGCTGATAGAGGAGAATACAAGAACCATCAAGTGACTATTATTTTAATCCAAAACAGCTTATTTTAGGGTGCTTTCACTTTGGCCGTTTAGTCCAGTCCAAGAGGGTTTGCCTAAAGAAACCACAGCCGAGTCCACATGAATGAGATGGTGGAAAGATCGAACTCTGGTTTGGATCCTATTAACAGGGAGACACTCCAGGCAAAAACATGAACTGGTCAGTTTTGAGATTTTTTGGGCTATTTTTCTTCCATAACATATCTTCTTTCAGACTAGTGGAAAGAAAACATTTATTTTACTACTTTGTCTATTTGCGTCTGTAGATTTCTCCTAAATTCACCAAAAGTTAGCATTAGGTAATGCCTCATTTGCATATTTAAACATACAATTTCAGAAAACTTGCAATACAAATAATAATTGTCTTAATGCAAGTAATCAACTGGGGAAGGTTTCAAGATGATATCTATAAACATATTTTACCCTACACATCTTTAAAGGCTGTTTTTGTCATACTCTGAGAGAGAAATCTCCACTTCAGTAGCTCTTACATACACCAAACTTTCCAGTTTCATTCCTATCTATATTCTGAAGGTTTTTACAGAGGGGTTTGTTCATATATCATTCATAGCCTGATTGATAGAGCATTTTATACCAAAAAACATGGCGAAAATAGTTTTTTTTGTATGGCTGTTGAGAGTATTTTCTGATTTATGGAGTGATAAAAATAGATGCCCAAAATTCCTTCAGTAAATGACCCTAAATGTCAACAAAATGAAACAAGAATTTTTAACCTGGCTTTATGCAATGTTCAGATTTCTGTTCTGGAAATGTGCAAGTTAGCACATATTTGATTGCGATTAATCCCATGATTGACCATAGGTAATCGTGATTAATCGCAAATTAATCACACATTTTTTAGTTATATAAAAATGTAATTGTAATACTCCTTTCCTTGACAAAATGTAGCTGAAGTTTGAAGCATTATTTAGCCTCCTTCACGACAAGCTAGAATGACATGGTTGGTACCAAAGGTTTTCTAGTTTTATATGATACCAGCATCTTCACTAGCTATAAAACTGAGCCCGTTACAACCTAAAAATCGCAAGTTGTGTTACTGCGTTAAAGAAATTGGTAGCGATAAAACAAATTTCCATTAACGCGTTATTATCGCTTTAACTTTGACAGCCTTAATTTAAACATACATTTTCAGAAATAATTATCTTAGTGTAAGTAATCAACTGGGGAAGTTTCATGGTGATACCTATTAGTGTCTCTCCTTAACAAAGAAACACAAAACTGCCTTAACAACCTTAACGTACATTTTCCCTTTAAGTCTGGACAGAGGTGCATCGAGGTGACCCTCTGTGAGAAACTTATGCCTAACGTGTTAACGTGGCATTTCTCACTGTGAGTCATTTCCCAGCTTCAGCGAAAGCTAAAAGACTTCGGGTCAAAGGACGAAGAAGAAGAGGGAAGCTTTGGACCTCATTAAAGGTATATCTACACTATGATTTAACGGCCTTAACACAGAGCCAGACAGGAAAAGGAAAAAATATATATGCTGGTACAAAGCTCATAGAAGTTATTCTGGGCCTGGTTAGTATTTCCTCCCTTTGGAAAAGTCATCACACAACTTTCTAAGTAGTGATTTAGAGAAGAAGGATGAGAACCGATAAAGCACGGGAGTCAAAATGATTAACTGGGTGTTAGGTCCATCTTTTCTGACCTTTGTAAACACTGACACGCCCACACACATTATGTTCTTTTCTAATCAGAGTTGATGGTGATGATATAGTCTCTCTGAGCCCACCGAAGGACGCTCACGGTTCAGTGAGTGACTCAGCAAGACTGAAATGGCAACTATCCCTGGGAGAAATAAGTGTGAAGGCACTTTTCAATTCGCCTGGAGAAAAAAAAAAAAAACTACTGAGAAAAACACTTAACCTGCACACGACACACAAAGGGCCGGCAGCGAAGATGGACACGAGGAGTCTATTTTGGCCCAAAGGGGAGAGTGAATGGAAAGTTGCCCTGAAGAAAATCCGCCAAGTCGAGGTCGAAGAGGATTGTTGGGAGGAAATGGTTTGGATATTTTCTGAAAGATGCCACACGGTGACAGACTGCTGAGTTATATATACTCTATATAAAAACACTAACAACAAAAAATAGCTTCATCTTCCCATTCAGGTATGTGCGCGCTGTATTCCCTCCATACCTCCCAGCCAATAAACGCCGGCACAGTACGCTGGCACTGCGTAGTATCACAGACGTCTAAAGGTTGATGCATTCCTCCAAACAGGTTGCTAGGCGAGCCGTTTCACATCACATTCTCCTCTGATTAAAAAAACACTTTATATTTATCACCTCCTCTCCTCACTGTTGTGCCCTTATCTCCTCCTCTCTATCTCCCACCCTTCATTTCACTCCTTTTTCTCTCCCCCTGCTGTCATCTCTGGTCTCTTATCCACTGTAACGCTTCAGACTCTCCCCCATCGTTCTCCCTCACCCTCTTTCCCCCTAATTCCCCTGCCTCTCTCTATTTTTACCACTCCATTGCTGTTATCTCTCCGTGGCACAGTTTCAATACACCCTCCCCTCCTCTCCTTACCATATACCTTTTCCCTTCATCCCTCTTCTCTCTCTCTCTTTCTTAGCCTTCCATTCCATTTAGACCTTTATGTGAGCGTAGGACTTTCCATCCTGTGGCGTCCAGGTAGTAAATTGAAATGGTTCTAGGGGCTCCATTGAAGCCTGATTGAATTTAAAAAGAGAAAAGTGCCATAAAGAGAACTAGTGGTGAGAGGTCTGTAATACACTGAAGGGCTCCCCAAGCTATGACAGTGTTGACAGGGAGGAGGGGGGTGGAAAGGAAAAAAGGATGCAAGGAGTGAGGACAAAGTGAAGGTGGAAGGAAGCAGAAAAAAGGGATAAAAATGAAGGTTTTGAGGGAGGAGAGAAAGAAATTGTGTAAAACTCTTCATCGGCATGAAGACCAGCCTATTACCCGTCGCGCACGAGCAGATAGACAGAAACACAAAAACCCCCCTCACAAGCGTACACCCTTGATAGTGACACCTCGCAGAAATGCCTCAATCACGGTTTGCATGGCCTGGAGGGAGCGAGGTGACAGGTCTCATATTGGAGACGGCCAACAAAATGCAATTCCAGGAAGTCAGCTCTGGGGCGGCGTGTCTGTCATACCTACAGCTCTGATAATACTCCCACACATCACATTACAGTGCTGGAATAGCCACCTCTCAGCATATAGGGCGCACACAGAATGACACACAAGTATCTCTGCACACACACACACACACAGACATACAGTCTTGCACGTGCGAGCCCTTCTGTATACATTACTGCCAGGGGAGATATGATGTTAGGGGTTAAATTATTCATTGATCCTTTCATAGCCTGTCCGAGCCCGCTTGTTGTGGTGTGTGTCATGTCTTGGTCTCCGTGTGAGTGTGTGTGTCCACTTGAAAGGGCTCTCAGGGGGGGAGAGAGACAACCTTGAGCGGGCACTGACCTTTAACTTGGTGTGTTTCACTTTAGAAAGTGACAGGTGTGTGCGTGGGCAATGTGTTTTCATGTACACGGCCATATGGGTAAATAGAGAATCCGTCCATAAAATATTTCAGGTGTCCAGGATGACCAAAGGGAGGTCAGGAGCGGAGGGGAGATAAAAGGGGGAGAGGAGAGGACAGGAGAGGAAAACAAATTCCCTGATGGATACATTTCTCAGAAGCGCTGAGCGAGTTGCGGTTCACATCAGATCATAGTGAGAGTTTGAATTAATTAAAAAGACAATGAACTGTAATTGATATAAATGCACATTGAAATGTCAGTAGAGAATAGTCTTTATTATTTATTAAAGCAGCCAATAATTACACAATTAAGTAATAAAAGGATAGATTGTCGGCTACTGTCTGAACTGAATTTCACAGAGAATTGGATTGGACTACATTTCATTGTGATGCATCAGCGCAGTGTTGCAACTACGGATGGCTATCGTTCATATTTGAACCGATACCGATACCTAGAATTTGGTACCCAATGGTACCTTTTTTCGGTACTTTACTCTCTCTGAAATCTAAACTGTATATAAGAAGTGGACGTAGTCACCGAGACGTCACCCATTGGTTTGTGAACTGCTGTTTTTGAAGCCTCGAGTTCGGCATTTTGGCTGTCGCCATCTTGGTTCTTTGCAACCAGAAGTGACACAAGAGGGTGGAGCTACGTACATCCTAACGCTGAATAAGACATTTTTAGGTGACCAAAAAGTTATAATTAACTTTCATGAACTGGAAACACACTGTGGAAGGGTTGAAGTTGTAAGACAAAAACTAGGAAAACACCCAGACCAGACGATGCCGTGGTAGCAACCTGTCAATCACAAGGTAGCCACGCCCTAAAGCATCCCCTGCTTTATGGTCTATTTGACTCTAAATGGGACCATAGTTTACTAAATGAACATCATGCTGTATTAAAGAAGACTTGAAACTAGCGATTGAGACCATAAACCCATGTTTACAATGTTTACTGAAGTAATACGTCAAAGTGAGAAGTAGGCTCATTTTCTCATAGACTTCTATACAATCAGACTTCTTTTTGCAACCAGAGAAGTCGCCCCCTGCTGGCTGTTAGAAAGAATGCAAGTTTAAGGCACTTTCACACTGGCTTCACTTTGCAACAGTCCACGATGGAAGTGGCAGCTCACTGATCAGGATCTGATAGGAGTTGCAGTACAATCACTTCACACGCTTCACGTGATTAAATTAGTTTGTGGAATTTGATAGCACAGGCTTTGTTATGAGTATACAGTACTCATCTGTTCTGTGTCGTTGCTAACGTCAGCAACCCAACCCAGAGACCATAAGTATTGGAGATGTTAATATACACTGTAGCATCTCTGAGTGTTCTCCACTTCTCCCCAAATACAGTCAATGACTCAGCTTGCTCCTTCGTTAGTATGAAATATTGAAAATAGCAATCTGATAAGCATTTGTTGCTTCTCAACACGCCACAGAGGAATCTATGAATCTACTGTCGTGGTTGTAACATGACACCAGGGAGAGCGCGAGGCATACTATCTCCCCATGGCTCTTCAAAAAGCATGTCAGTGTCATTCTGCTTGTACGTATGCCTTCATCTTGATCAGTTCCCATGAAACACATCGTGTTGCCTGCAGTCTGCAGAACAATTAAGAGCTTCTGTTGGCTAATGACAGGTTTCTGAAAGGTCAGCTGAAAATGTAAAGCTTTGTTTAGGCTGCACGGGTAGCGAGAGAGAGAAAACTTGTTGCTAGAGTAGTTGTTGTCAGTATTTAAGATCACACATTGAACACTTTAGAGGCTTTATCAGAAAACGTTTACTTCATAGGTCAGTTGCTTCGAAAATGTACACCAGAATGTGCATGTGGAGAGCTGCATTTCCATTTAACATTTACGTGACATTTTTACTATTATTATTTGTTCAGAGTTACATCCATTATTAAACTAATAGTTGTAATCTAAGGTTTCAGAAAATTACAGGACTATTTCATCGTTCTGTTTTTCTTACAGGGAGACCGAGGCCGGCAGCAAATGAGTCAGAGGGACAAGGAGAGATGGAGACAAGAAAAGAGGATTAGGCATGAGGAGTCATAATAATCAGTACACAGCCTACAGCTATAGACAGACGAGAGAGATAAAAAGATCAAATCGAGAGACAGAGAGAGAGAGATGCATGCAACCAGTGTTCAACAACAGATGGGCCAAAGTTCTGTGAGAGATGATGAGATGACCTGCAATGAACATTTGCACACGCCTGTTTTATTCATAGGTAATCTGAATAAAAGGGTTAGTTTTATGAAACGATACTGGGACTTTCTGGTAAAACTGATAACGCACTTTTATTGGAGAAACTCAAATAATCAAAAGGGGAACATTAGAGCAGAAATGATTAGATAAAGAGAACGTATTATGCTCATTTTCAGGTGCAATCTTGAATTTTGGGTTTCTACTACATGTTTAAAGCCAAGTCTGCTCTGATTGGTCAGCTGACCCACTGTTGTGATTGGTCAACAGAACCAAACTCTTAAGACTCTGCTCCAGCTCCCTTTGTTTGAGGGTGTGCCAAACTGTCCGCTAGGCAGCTATTATTCAAATGTGTTACTTGGTGACATCACCATGTTACGGAAGAAAAGGCGGGAATTCAGGCGAGGAAAGGGAAAAAGCATAAAAGCATAACAGGTCCTCTTTACTTAATCGATTAGTTAGTTGAGAAAAAAAACAATTGGCGACGACTTTGATTTGCCATTTTTTAAGCAAAGACTTCAAAACAAGCAATTTGATTATTTTTTTAGACCGAACCATGAGAAAGTAATCTACAGATTAATCAATGATAGAAATGATTGCTATTCGCAGCCCTAGATAATGTAAGAGATGAGCTGGGTGGACGACGGCTTTATCTGTGTTAAAAGAAGAAAAAAATAACCTCCTTTGTATCTATAGCGATGTAAAGTAACTTTTAAAGACAACTGGAAAACAACAACAGGAGGAAGTAATGAATCCTCCCACCTTGCTCATTCATACTCTATAAGTCTGAATAAGACGGGTGGTAGCGTTATCTAGTCTTTCTTAGATCAACTAGACCCAATGGACTTCCTCTTTAACATTTTTCATTCAGTCTCTTTCGCTGCTATCTTTCAGTGTAACGAAGGCTTTTGCCAGCCAACGTCCTGGAATGCTCTCATTACCTCGGCGCAGTTGCCAAGGGAGCCGGTGTGATATTCAATACTTCTGTTTCCCATCCCTCCAATCTCATTTACACTTGACACCTGACATTTGCATAATGGCCTCGCTCCATCTCCAAGCTGAAATACAGGGTGGAGGTGAGGTGGTGTGTGTGTGTGCGTGGGTGTGTATGTGCGCGCGTGTGTGTGTGTGCTAATGCTTGTTTGGTTGTGATGAGTACATATGCCTATCTAGACTGTGTGTGTGTGTCGCAGGCAGGGGTTAAATGACTTCCGTCTTAATCTAGCTCATTAAGCCTGCGGAGAGCTCCGAGTGCAACACATTGGCTGATTTGGGACAATTTGCGGAAATGCTGGCAGGAACACGTAAATGTTCGTGCTAATCAGGCGTGCCGTGACCCCAATCAGTCAGAGACAGATATTAGGGTGTCAGGAAAACTCAAGACGAACACGAGTCTTTGTCTTTTTTTTTTTTTTTTTTTTAATAGTGAAAGCAATGTGAGATTCTGGTGGAGTGGTATGAAAATGGCACTCTGTCAGAGCACTGGTGTTTTGCACCAAACGGCTCCATTCATTCATCACATGTTCTGGCAGAAATCGTATTCGATGCACCACAATGTTGAACTCTGGGCTGCAGCAGAATATTATCATGTCAACAATTTAGTAAATAAAACTGACTGACTGAACTTGTTAGCAAGTCGGCCTTGACTGGGCAACCTGTTTGTATTCAGTTTAACAAGTTTGGCATAAAAATGACTTTATCAAATTAATGAAAATAATTTGTAGCTTTAGTGAAAACGCTGTTTTATATTGTAGAAACTGTTTTTTCAATAAATATTGCATGATTTATTTTTCTTATGCACTTGTCTACCCATTGTGCATTAGAAAATACTCAATTTGACATCAATATAATAACTTAAATCTGACTTTATACAAAATTTGATCTATAAGAAAGAGGAACCAAACCTTTTTCTTTTTTAAAGAGTATTGAAACGCTGCCTTTTAGCCTCTCCCCTCTTCTGATACACATTAGAAAATCAACCCAAGGTGTACAGCTGTGCTCAGACATGTGGCTCTGTGCAAGGTAAGCTCCCGCAGTTAGCTTGCTAACAATACGGAGAGTGACACAGACAGCCAAACCTGCCTCCCCACCAGTTGGGGGCTTAAACATTTGTGCGCACCTACAGTAAGACAGACCACCTTGGATATTTTAATCGATCCAGCTGTCTACACAAGCCATGTACTCGCATTTCACTCTTACTGTATGCACGCAAAAGTATCCCAAAGCATATTTTTTTCCGTTTCAAGTCTATTTTTTTCTTTTTTGTGCACAATGATACAGTGATTATGTGTTTTGCCGTGAAATCTTAGTTAGTTAAATAGCCAATTTTCGTTGAATTTGCACCACCTCATGTTGTCCAGGGTACAGTGACAGCTAGCTAGCCAACAGTGGATCTGCTCCGAGTATCCCGACCGGAAACGAAATATGAGTGTTGTTGTTTCCGTTATCCTGATCTGCATGACGTTAATGCAAGAAGCATTTGGTAAATTATGTTTTTTAAAATAGATGTTACCAATTATCTTCAGATTTTTCAATGCAACGTCAGAAAAAAACCCAATGAGAACAAAAAAGAAAATCTTACTTCCCTTATCTTAGCATCTTTAAGCCTTTTCAAAGCTTGATTTAAGCCATTTTAATACAAATTAAGGCCTTATCTTTAGATTAATTCGTTCAATGCCTTTTAAGACCTTTTAAGGATCTATAGAAACGCCTGCACACACACACACGCATAAAATAAGAACAGTGGAACAATCTCAAATACTCATGCACAGGGCCTTGCTCCTGATTAAACTATTCTTCTCTGCATACCTCTGCACATATTATTGAAATAATCTCTCTCTCTCTTATAATATACCAATTTGTCACAAATGCTGTGCCTCGAATATTTATCATGATATCTTTATGTAGCGCCCCCACAAAGAAGAAAAAATAAAATAATCCTCCCCCACATCCCTTCTAGCCAGAAAGCCACTGAGCTATAGAGCTGAGTGAAACGCCGTACTTAGCAAATTGCATTTGAAACCAGGGGGGAATAAATACTACAGATAAAGACTGCTCTAATGTGCTCAAATCCATTAGAAATCTCATATTCACACATAGCTGAAATCACATTACAAGACGCCCCTAATGTCATTTCACAGGGTTTTTCCACCAGCTTTGTGCTGCCAGGGTGAGACACTAACATCAAACATAATGGATTTTCGCCTTTTCCCCTCTCTCTCTCTCTCTCCCCACCTCCCTTCTGTTGTTCCTTCCCCTCACAGAGCCTGGTTGAAATTCCCTTCCAGTCGTCATTGTTGTGGGTGTGAGCTCTATTTCGGGGTGGATGTGATGCATTTAGCCAAACAGTTTTAGAGAGGAGACCACTCAGAGACACAGGGGGGCTGTGGTGAACGTGTTGCACTCATCAACCCTAGAGGAACGCTTGGCAGTTCAATGTTGTTACACTTTATTGCAAAAGTGTTTCCATCCCTCGACTTTCCATGCTTCACTTGCTTCACTGAAAAACAGGGGAGCAGATGGGAGGCAGTGTGGAAATAGCATGTGTACTTCTGCTGCTTTGGTTTGACTTTTAAAATGAAGTGAAGTGATCGACGTCTGCATCGATTTCCCCTCTTCTGAGGAAAGAGTCAAAGTCTTGGAGGGAATAGGATAATTGTCTCACGGATATATGTTTACATTCATAACCTTTGGCTCTAAATAACTCATGTAAAGGGAAGAGAGGAGAGGAGAAGAGATGAGAGGAGAGGAGATGGCAGGAAAAGGAAAGGAAGGGAAAGGAGAGGAGAAGAGAGGAGACGAGAGGAGAGGAGATGGCAGGAAAAGGAAAGGAAAGGAAAGGAAAGGAAAGGAAAGGAAAGGGTAAAGGAGAGGAGAGGAGATCAGAGGAGAGGAGATGGCAGGAAAAGGAAAGGAAAGGAAAGGAGAGGGTAAAGGAGAGAAGAGGAGACGAGAGGAGGGGACGGGAGGGGAGACGAGGAAAGGAGAGGAGAGGAGAGGACATGAGAGGAGAGGAGAGGAGAGGAGAGAAGAAAAGAGGAGAGGAGAGGAGAGGAGAGGAGAAGAGAGGAGAGGAGAAGAGAGGAGAAGAGAGGAGAGCAGAGGAGAGGAGAGGAGAGGAGAGGAGAGGAGAGGAGAGGAGAGGAGAGACTTCATATACAGACTCAATCGGAGTCTGCCAGTTTGACTTTTCCACTGGTTGCACACACAATGGGCACACCATGACTCCAGCATAACTGGTCGGGGATCAAACCATCACTGACGGGGGAAGAAGGACGAAAGGGGAGAAACATCCATCTCTTTTAAAAATGTACTATATGTCATATCCTTATCAGATCCTTCATCTCACATTTTAGGTTTGGGTACAGGGGGAGACATACTTGGTTTTTATATCCAGAGTTAGAAACCCCTATCTGAAAGACATCTCCACTGAGCCAGACAGGGGAAATAAATATAACATAAACACCAAAAAGATCCTTCACAACTACAGGAAAACGAGCAGAGCCAGAGGCCAAATTACCCCAAAAGTACAAATCGAAGACAAGAGCGTGTGGATACCCTACCAATAAATAAAACCAAGCTAATTAATTAGAGAGGGAAAGTGTATATA
>CAKAKQ010034724.1:0-11524 GCA_916700675.1 Helicolenus avius
GTGGCGCCGTTGGGCCGCGTCCCAATTCGTTCAACATCTCTCTACTACGCAGCCTTTGTTGCTAAAATTAATTGTTACGACGTGGAAAAGAAAGTAAACTCGACGTTTCGAATTGAATTTAGACCACTATACGGCTTTCTATGTCGTAAATATTTAACTTATAGTTTTAATTAACATGTTAGGGAAAACAAGGTGGAAAGAAAGGGAACAGCTTCAAGAAGTCGGTCGACGCCTGACATGAACGTCATATTAAAGCGCCTCTAAAATGCTTGTTGCTATGGACTACGCAGCCTTTTTTTGCTGAATTAATTGTAAATACGTGGACAATAAAGTAAAATTAGACGTTTGAATTGAATGTAAACCACCACAAGGCTTTCTATGTCGTAAATATTGAATTTATAGTTTTAATTAACATGATTATTAGGAAAAACAAGATGGAAATAAAGGGAAAAGCTTGAAGAAGCCTGATATGAACGTCATATCAAAGCGCCTCTAAACGCTTGTTGCTATGGAGACGAGGCACTTGTTAACAGGACAAAGCTGAATTTTTACTTTTTGAGTGTTTTTATTGTCAAACATGGACTCAAAAACACAACTAGAAATTGTCGGCTTTATTAAAGACCATCATTTCTATGTTGCCAGTAGTATAGCCGAGGTAAACCGTTAAGTTTTATGTAGCATAATTGCTATGTTTTCTCACCTGAGTGTTAACAACACTTGTTTATGTTGACTTTGTGTGACAGGGACTAAAACAGAAGTTTCCTGAATCATTTCTGGATCCAAAAATTCAACCACTACTTGAATGTGACTGGCACAGATATCTGTCTCAGAAGAAAATGGTAAGTCTCTGATTGTATTTGAAGTCCAACTCTCATTTTATTGTATTCATATATTTTACTTATAGGTGAAAGTAACTATGCCAGTAAAAAAATACCCCATTAAAATTACAACTACAGCTCTGAGCTATGCTAGAAAACACATGATGTCACCACTCTTTATGTAGGCTACTGATAAGAATTATAAAAGTGTAAGTTATGTTGTCCCACCCTCATAAGTTAGTACAACAAAACTAAAGCACAAATGTCATATTAAATCATTCTATTTCCTCATTCACAAGATCTCTTACTAAAAGGCAGGAAAAGGGTATTCAATATAAGCTCTATATACCTACACAAATATACTATGAACTGTGCTTATCTTTGACCTGTTAAAATCTATTATTGCTTGGTACTTTTTCCTCATTCGCCCACCATATAGAGAGCCTATCGTTGGGAAATTTGTGTTTGGTGGATTATTTCTCTGTTACAATGCTAACTGGCATTGTATTTTACATCATTGGAAAGCCTGTTTATTTACCTCCACAATGATGTCCAACTTGTAAGAATCATGCATTTGTGGGATGAGCAGCACAGCTGATTATGTGGGTAGCGCCCAAGCAAAATGCTCCGTCAATGGTAAACAGTGTATTCTCCTGTTGGTATTGACTCTTGTTTTGAGTTGTTTGGTGGATTGGATGATTGAACTCTCTATCAGTAACAAGGAACAAACAAGACATATTACCAAGGTGTATTGGTGTATTGTGTGATGTGTATTTTATTGTATTTCCATATTTGTGGTTTATTGTGGTCTTATGATATAGAATGTTGTATATTTTAATTACACTGTAATGTAAAAGCCCAGCTAGAGACAACAGTTTAAAATGAGCTAAAAACTCTGCAGCACATCAGTTTCATGCCCTGTATTGGAACTACAGTATGTTAAGTTGCATCGTCCCTATCAAATAAAAATAAATAGATAAATATATTGCATTGTATAACTGCTCATAACTTCTGTATATAATCTTAATCTGCAAAGTAAGCCTAATTAAAGATCTCAAGTTATCACAGTGGAGTAAAGAGTAAAATAACTGCTTCTGAAATACAGTAAAGTCTAAGTGTAAAGTATCATAAAATAATACTCAAGTAAAGTGTAAGTACATCACAATTGTACAGTGCTTGAGTAATTCTACTTTCCACCATTGCTGTATTGTCTGAGCTGCAGCAGCTTGCTGAGGGTCTCAACTATACAGCTTAACACATCTACACAACACAATACTGCTGTAATTTGACGTTACAGTTGTTCTGATAGGCTGAATCACATCTGTTGTTCAACACTTGTGATTCAAGGAGCTGCGTGGTGAAGTGTGGCAGTACTCCAGCAGTCTGATGTGCTTTCTGAACGGCCTTCTCCTCGGTAATGAGAAGGATCTCGCCGACTGGGCCGAGAATCAGTGGAGCTTCTCTTTCACTAAGCCGCAGGCTTTCTACGTGGCTCTCACTGAGGAGGGCTACACCAAACACCTCCGGAACACCGGGGCAAGTCAACATCACAGACATGAAAAATAACAAATATAGGTTCAAAAATATGGATAGAAAGTTATTTTTGGTTTGTGGTGGGTGTCAGGAAGCAGGTCATTTGCAAACCATCAGGCTCCAGTCAGAGCTAAAGTTATACTGTTTTTATTATATTTGTTTGATCATGAAACATTAAAATGGAAAGAATACATATCTGTCCTTATTCATTATGACTTAATAAACTGATTAAGAAGGCTGGCTCCGTAACTGGCTGCAAACCTCACACTTTTGAAGTTGTGGTGGAGAGGAGGACACTGTAATAATCTTGCACATGTGGAATTTGCACATTGGTTTACTACCTCATTTAATTTTAATATATAAACAAAAATTGCAACTTACACACTTTGCTAATGTATATGTCATTGTTATTCTTATTCTATATTTATATTTTCTAAGCTAGATAGTCTGGTATATTTATAGTGTATTCTAGTATATTCTTTATGTATGCTATAGATATACTGTATATCTCTAGTGTTGATATGTGTATTTACTGTTCCTGTATACATATACAAGAATTTTCCAATTTGGGATTAATAATGTACATCTATGTATCTATCTATCTATCTATAGCATCAGTTTGTCTTCATGGACATTGACATAGCAGGAGAGGCAGTGGGGAGGTTATTGTTTGAGGTGAGGCACAAATTCCTGTAGTTTCACATTGCTTGCATGTACCACCTGTTTTATCTCAACCTTCTGTCTTTTGTAAGCACCCTTCGTAGTTAGTATATTAATAGATATTGATCAAATTGCTGATAAAAGAAACTAGATGACCGTTACAGAGTAGCAGCATGTTAACAAGGCACATTGTCCTCCGTCTCCTCAGCTGTTCTCAGATATCTGTCCAAAGACATCAGAGAACTTCGAGGCTCTGTGCACAGGAGAGGAAGGTCTGTCACAGGGCGGCTTCCCACTTTGCTACAAGGGCTCTGTGTTTCATCGTGTGGTGCCCAACGGCTGGCTGCAAGGAGGAGGTATGGTCCATACTAGTCCTGTGACAATGTTAATAACATGTAGTTTGTTTTCACATCTATACAATTAAAATAGAAATACATAAACACTCTGCTGTCAGGGCTCCCAAACTCTGGACTGCACTTCCTATAGAGATACGATCATCTAACTCTGTATCCACTTTTAAAAAACTTTTGAAAAACATTTTTTTAGGATAGCATTCCTATAAGTAGAAGGGTATAAATATATGTCTGTATACATCTGTTTCTGGACGCATTTAACGGTATATAACACATTTATGCATATATACTGTATATTTGTTTTATCAACTTGTCCTACCGTTTTACCACTTATATTATTATTGAGATGTTCTGTTTTAGCAGTTACCATATCTTTTACTTTATTTATCAGCTTTTATGGTCTTGTGAAGCACTTTGTAACATCTGTTTTGAGAAGTGCTATATAAATACATTTATTATTATTATTATTATTATTACTCGTCCAACCTCGGCATCAGTGCAGTTAATTTGTTATACATCTACATGTAGGATACAGACATGCCACTTGTAGAGATGGGAAATACATCAATAAATTGACTTAAACTTGAACTTATGTCACTCAATTTACTGTAAGTGAAATACGCAGTGACCTTCCCGTCCACATTACTCATTACAGCCCATCCCTTGTTTGGATTATAACGGCACGTAAAGTCGTCAGCAAAATACTGTGAGATTGAGGAAGCAACATTGTTTTTTTACAGTTTCACTTTGGTCCAGTCACACAGTACTTGTATCTTTCAATTTTGCAGATATTTCTCCAGAGAGGAAAGGTGATGGAGGGGAGTCAATCTATGGGCCGACGTTTGAAGGTTAAAAAAAAACATATAAACAGTCCCAGACATCTACAGTATTATGATGAGAACCAACTGTGCATGTGTGTTTATTAGTGGATTCAATTGCACTGTCTGTAAATTCACCTTTCTCCTTTTAGATGAGTGCTTTGCCGTGCCCCACAATAGACGAGGCACTCTAGGAATGGCTAATAAGGGTCCCCACAGCAATGGATCCCAGTTCTACATCACCCTGCAGCCAACACCCTGGATGGACAGGACCTATGTTGCCTTTGGGTTTGTATCAAACCTATATATAATGCTGCATAATCTCCGATCTCTTATACAGTTTTGCTCAGGCCTAATGTCTTTATTTTCCATTCTAGTCATGTGGTTGAAGGTGTCGACGTCCTCGAGAGATTAGAAGGAGTTCTGACTCTCAATGAAAGACCCAAGTATGATTGTCAAGTTAGAGATTGTGGAGTGTTTACGTTTTAAGTTTAGTGTATAAATATTTTTTTCAGTGTTTTTCATGTAAGCAAATAAACCTAAGACACATGTAACGTACGACTTACATTTGCTTTTCTACAAAAAAATGTGTATGTATATGTAATTTGGCAATTTGACATGAGATTAGATAAAATACATTTTGTGTCTTTAAAATCTGTGTGCTGGATTTTTTTTAACTTCCATTTATGTCCATCGCTCACTTTATGTTGCTTTGGGAAGCAGCCGAGCAAAACAGTTTAATAGATAAATATGTAAGTACGTAAATGGTCATAATAGTATGCATATTCATAATATTTTCATTGCTCAACACAGGCCATTTCAGTAGAGTCAATCAGGCCGTGGAGGATGTGAGAGGTGATTTTTAGTGTATTAATATTCAGTGTTCTGCGTCACATGTGTACTTTTTATCAGGTATTTTTGAACGTCTCCCTCAGGCAAACAGAAGAGACACTTTAGTGTTTAGTTAATGATAATCTGAATAAACTCCTCTCTCCCTCTCCCTCTCTCCTCTCTCTCTCTCTCTATCCTTTTTCTCTCTCTCTCTCCCTCTGCCACTCTCTCTCTCTCTACTCCTCTCTCTCTCCCTCTCTCTCTCTTCCCCCCCTCTCTCCCTCTTTCTCTTCCTCTCTCTCTCCCTCTCCCACTCCCTCTCTCTCTCTCTACTTCTCTCTCTCTCTCTCTCATCCTCTCCCCCCTTTCTCTCCCTCTCTCTCTCTCCCTCTACCTCACTCTCTCATCCTCTCCCCCCTCTGTCTCCCTCTCTCTCTCTCCCTCTCCCTCTCTCTCTCCCTCTACCTCTCTTTTTCTCTCCCTCCCTCTCTCTGTCTCCCCCATCCCTCTCACTCTCTTTCTCTCCCCTTCTCTCTCTCTCACCCCCTCTCTTTCTCTCTCTCGCTCTCTCTCCCTCCCCCCTGTGACGTGGTAGTGTCACTTCACGTACAGTTGTTTTTTTCTCACTCCTCCCAGTAAAAAGTGCCACATGACCTGTCATCAAGTAGGAAGTAGCTAGCTGAGCCGAGCAGCAGCAGCAGAACCAGAAACCAGACACACAAGAAGACGAGGAGGAAGCTGTGAAATCTCTGAAGTCTCGACGTTTCTCAACACCTGTCGGAACAGAAAGAGCAATAACTTGACCGCCGCCATGTACTTGAAGGTGGTGTTTATCTGTGTAGTTCTGGCTCTGATCGGAGCATCAAAAGCTACAGACTCAGGTAAGTTTGAGCTAACAGCTAACGGCTAACAGCTACATCCACCACCACCACCTCTCACTGTGATTATAATCTCTCTCTTATCACACTAACTACATCTTTATGCTCATTTTAACAACAATTAGACTTCTCACTTCTTAGTTTAACAGGTTAACTCGTCATTTTAGTTTTTTTGGTTTATAAAAAATATATATAATGTTATAAAATATTGGCAACTTGTCAGTTTTGTATCTGTGTGACCTGGACATTAACATAGTTTAATATTAATCTCATTATGTGGATTTTAAGAGCTGTATTAATAGAGGCTGATGTGTGTTAACTCTGTTGTCCAGTTGATAAGGATCCAGATTGTTATGTAACTGCTTACATTTGGCCTCTTGTTGTGTCACACATGTTTATTTGTGCTAAAATACTTTGTCATTGTAAGTTATTGCTGTTGTACAGCAACTATAGGGCTGTCAATCAAAATTAAATGAATAATAAATAATAATAATAAACTTTATTTGTATAGTACCTTTCCAAACATAAGTTAAAATAAAAACATTGCTATAAAAAGGCCTTCCTGTAAATTAATCACATTAATCTGTTTAAAATGTATCTTAAAGGGAGATTTGTCAAGTATTTAATACTCTTATCAACATGAAAGTGGACAAAAATGCTTGCTTTATGCAAATATATGTATATATTTATTATTGGAAATCGATTAACAACACATAACAATGACAAAAATATTGTCCAGAAACCCTCATAGGTACTTAATTTAACATAAAAAATATCTGTTGTCACATTTTTAAAATTCACATTGTAATATTCTGCTGCCGAGTTTATTTGTTCTAAAAATACTGTGTTATTGTAAGTTAAACCCCCTTTTTTAAACAGCACAATTGTATAGCAACTAGGGCTGTCAATCTAAATTTAATGAATCACATTTATCTGTTCAAAATGTACCTTAAAAGGGAGATTTGTCAAGTATTTAATACTCTTATCAACATGGGAGTGGAATATGCTTTCTTTATGCAAATATATGTATATATTTATTATTGGAAACCGATTAACAACACAAAACAATGACAAATATTGTCCAGAAACCCTCACAGGTACTGCATTTAGCATTAAAAATATGCTCAAATCATAACATGGCAAACAGGCAACAACAGCTGTCAGTGTGCTGACTTGACTATGACTTGACCAAAACTGCATGTGATTATCATAAAGTAGGCATGTCTGTAAAGGGGAGACTTGTGGGGATTCGTAGAACCCATTTTCATTCACATATCTTGAGGTCAGAGGTCACGGGACCCCTTTGGAAATGGCAATGCCAGTTTTTCCTCACCAAAAATGTGCATAAGTTTGGAGCGTTATTTGGCCTCCTTCCCACCTGTCGACAAGCTAGTAGAACGTGTTTGGTACCAATGGATTCCTGAGGTTTTTCTAGTTTTACATGTATCTTCACTTTTAAAACTAAGCCCGGCACAACCTCTGAAAAATCAATTGCATTAAAGCGTTAAAGAAATTAGTGGCGCTAAAACGAATTTGCATTATTATGGCGTTAACTATGACAGCCCTAATAGTAAGAGCTACAGTTTCACTTTCTACCACTTGCAGAAGGAAGTTACTGTTATTTAAAAAATACCACAACTAAATTTGATTAATGACTTCTTTGCAGATGGATGTGCCTCTCTGCTGTGTGATACATGTGGAAATACTCCTGACTGCCAGTGGGTGAACTGCACAACATGTGAGTATCTGTCATAAATGTGTTGTGGTAGGGAGAGGCACAGGTTGGTCTTTGTGTGTCCTAAATTGTCCAGACAGCTGAACTGATGGGACACATGATTCCTGCGGTATGGAGAGAATGCATGGCAGTGGATGCTGACTTTTAGATGATGTCATCCCAATTTCCCGAAAGCCCGAGCTGTATAATCGTCTGGCAACACCAACTGAAAGCTGTGGATCTGGACAGGCTGTTTTAGGAGGAAATTAAACAAAGCTCTGTAGGGTGAGAGGTTATTGCATAAACTCACTATTTCTTCCCACAATGAATTCATCGTAGAAGACTGAGAGGCAAAGCTAGATGTCTTTTGGACATTTACTTTTTTGTTGTTGTATTGCTGCCCTTTGCCTCCATCTTTGTATCGCCGTCCCCTAATTTCATTATGCTAATGGAAATGTCTGCCCAAACACGAGTGCCCCGAGTGTGAGAAATCTCTGACTTCTGCACTACATAGCGCAGGATGTGGGGAAATATGCTGCAGTGGTATTTCTCAACCTAATTTGGAAGTCCGCTGGTTGTGATTTAGAAATATGCATCATTCAGTAAAAAGGAGTTTCCATAACAAAACTGCTTGACAGATTGTTTCCTGAGTCAACCAACGGCTTTCCATTCGCTGCGCGCTCCCTCTTACGGTTTGTGGTTTTCAGTAGCAGAGGAGAGGAGCTGCTTGTTTTCATGTTGTTATCAGTGTCAGGAAATGAGGTTACAGGTTTCATGAGTGAAGCAGAAATCGTCTTGTATCTTAAAATAGTGGGTTTTGTCCCACTATTTCATTCAGTGATAATTGATTTGAAAAAGCACATACTTCTGGCTAAGTGGTTTGTGAGGTAAATAGTACAGTAGACCTCTAGCCAAAATCTGAACCTTGTCAGTGAACAAAAGAAATCCTCTTGAGTATTGTGATTATTGACCATATCGCCCTAGAGGGCCGTACGCCAATGCTGGCCTGACTTCAGTGTGTGTAAACACACACACACACACACACACACACACACACACACACACACACGCAGATCTCTGGTGATCGTGAGGACGAACAGGAGAGGAAGCGAAGGGATGTGTGGCAGGAAGCCTGCAATATCCTCACGCTGGGGAACAGAAGGAAGGAGAGCATAACGGCACGAGTTAGAGGAAAGAGTGTGCAGATAGGATAAAAGATGTTCACGTGCCGTGTTGTTCTCATAACGTATGCTTCTGGTGCAGTTCGTGGCACTGTGATCTCCTCGTACATTTCAGTTGTCATTTTGTTGGCTCAAAGAATGGAAGACGCAGTGACTTGTGCAATCTTTCCTGTATTATTGCTTCAACAATAGTTAAGTAGAACAAGGACAAGTATGATACGTCTCATGGGAGTCGACCTGTTCTCCAATGAGAAGCTTTGATTCTCTCATAGAGATTTGGTGATCCCACACCCTCCTCCTGCTTTGTTTAAATGCCCTTTGGTGATACATTGCTTCATTGTCATGGAGTGGTTGAACAGGACAGGTGAGAGGGGATGAGCCTGTAGTATTTCCCAATGGAGAAACCTGTTCAGGTTTACAATTACACTAAACAATACCCACAGACACAAAAAACACAAATGTATTGAGATCTGTTACTAAGTTTGTAGTCATTTTCACAAGTTTTAATCTACATAGTCTGTGTTTTCAGAGATTTGATTAGCAGTTATTTTTTCCCCTTTATCATCTGATGTTAATGTAAACAAGATATGGACTCATTGTTGGAAGTTTCAGGGAGGTTTGGCTGTTTTTATTTTGTCCGGGTTGTGTGTCAAAGACTCTCCTCAGTGCTGTTACACACCAGAACAAACAACTCGCACCAGCCTGCTACACAGGATACAAGCAGGCTCATTCGTGTTAAACAACACTGACTGCTCACATACACACACTAAAGTAAATCTTGAGCTAAAGCCTTTCACAAACACAAGAATAGATCACCTATTTCATATGAACTCAGCAAAAACCGGAAAGGTCAGCTCTGGCCAGTCATGATGGCCTCGTTATAACCACACTGCTGCAACGTCTACCACGTTGTCATTACCAGATTTATCTTCGGTTTAGGGAATTTGTGTAAACAAGCCTTTGGCGTCAGAGGCACATTTCCCTGCAGGCCAGTGTTTAAACACTCAAAAACTCAACACGTGTACACGCGAGCTCTGTAGCGCCTCTAAGTACAGGCGGTAGGTCGTCTGTGACGAAGCTCGCTGAGTGCTCTTCACCAAGAGGCTGTTTTCTGTGGTGAGATGAGGCTTCCACTCACACTTCTAGCTCGAGCAAGCTGTGGCTGTACCTCGTGGTGATGATGATGTCACCATCTTGGAAAAGGGGTGAGAGTCGGTCCTACCTTTCACAGCTGCCTGTGAGATAACAGCCCTCTGACCTACGGGAGAGCTAATCAAAAACTCCCACATGCTTCGACATACGTAGATCGCAGTCGGATCACACAGAGTGTGAGAAAGATGCAGCCAATACTTTTGAAATGACTTGATCATTGTTGTTACTCAACCACAGTTTGAAAGGAAGTGAGTCATTACGTTTAAAAAGTTTCAGTTTGAGTTTAAAGGTGTTAGTGAGAACATTTTTATGTAGACAAATATTTTTTTATGAGCTTTTCGACAGGTGTCGAATAAAAGTATGGCTTTTACTGAAAAAAAAAAATATATTATGAGGATTGTGAATTAATGTTGGCGGGTCCCAAATTAATTTTTTGTTTATCTCTGTGGAAGATAGCTGACGTTTGGTTCCCACTTCTAACAAGGCTTGTGAGCCAAAAGTAAAACCACGTTGGTATCATGTGGTATCTCTGGGTCATCACTTAGTGTGAAAAAAACCCGGATAAATGGTTGAGATTGACGGTAAATGCCTGGCAATGACTTGTTGTGAAGTAAATGCAATGGAATGGGGGAGGGAGAATGCAATGTATCGGTTGAATGTTATCAGTGTTATCAATAGCACCTTTAAGATATATGAGTCAGCTTATTTTTGTGCTCACTTTCCTTCCTGGTCAGTCGTAACAGAACTGCTAAATCATGTAAGGTAGCAGTCTGGATAATGGTGAAAACATACATAAAACAGGTGGCAAATCAATGCATAGTGGCAGCAATAGACACCTGGCTGAATAACTACAGAATAACATAAAAACCTGAGTAATAACCACATAATTGAACCAACAGTCAAACAGAAGCTTTACATCATGGGCTCCACATACTAATAATTCTGAAAGCACAGCCATTTGCTAGTTGCTTGTCTCCAAGGCCAGCGCACAAAGATGCATACCCTGATACAAAATATAGCTCTGTGAGCTGTGGAGAATGAAACTCAGGCTGGGTGACTCATTTTTGACCCTATTTGGAGAAAGCCAAAAGATGCTTTCATTTTCAACAATGGCTGCAACCTTCCCGTTGAAGTTGGTGCATCTGTAATTTATGGGCAGCCATCTGGTGGGAGTCGTCGTTGGGTTCGGTTGCTGTGTGTGGATTATAGTATTACAAGCGAGGAAGGTGTAGGAAGGCGTTTTACAGCACCAGGTGCCCACGTTGAGTAGGCACACTTCCCTTTATGATGTTCCTGTATTCCAGGATGATAACGCCCCCATATGCTCATATAATAAACAAATTAAAGAGCTTTTTTTTTTTTTTTCATCAACACAAAGACGATATCAGAGGCCTTTATTGGCCTCCCCCGTCATTTTAACCATTATTAAATGGGAGATATGTTGTCCACTTCCGTATCACTTGAGACGCTTAGTTTGAGAACCTGTAAAACGGCATTCCAGTCCAGAGAGGGCCGAGACAAATGAAGGCAAAGTGCGGCCACGCTGGATGTTTGTATACTGCTACTTAAGGCTGGAGCCGGTCCCA
>CAKAKQ010034727.1:0-15019 GCA_916700675.1 Helicolenus avius
CATTTTCCCTCGGTGTATTTTTTAAGGAACATTCTGGCTCTGAACAATTAACTTTGGAAAGACATAAAAACACCCCCATTATCCTCCTCCTGGATGGGAGAGGGGAAAACTTGTTGCTCGTCTCCGGCAACAGCTAATTTAATCGATCTAAGTACCTCGGTGCCTCTTTTTAACATTCAGATGCAATGAAGATATGTTTCCTGGATCCCACTGTTGATGGAATGAACAAACCCTGAGTTATTAAGCACAGCACGGAGATAAGTGGTCCGAGTGATAAAGTGTTAATATTCATAAGGAGGGAAAGTCAAAGACGGGGACAAACACGGAGAGAGAGAGGTGGAGGAGGGGAGGGAGAGAATGAAGAAGAGATAAGGGTTTGGATTTAAGTGTTATCTCGCCGTTAATGGTATTTCCAGTCCTTATCAAGATGGCTGCATAAGACAGAGGAATGTATTTATAGAGTGTGACATGATCGTCTTCTACAGTATAAAAGGCACTTAGGTGACTTCTACTGAACTGAATGGAGAGAAGAGCTGCAGTTTGCAGGCAGAACTTCACTAATCTAGAATCTGCTCTTTTGTTTTCTGTTTGCTGTGGTCTCTCTCTCTCTCTCTCGCTGTGTCACTGCTACGGTCACGGTCATGGTTCGATAAAGGACGGGTCCCTCTGCGTTCTTTCAGCTCTCTTTCTTTCTCTCAGTTTCAGCTCTAATTAGATCATTCTTTGAGTCCTTCAGGTTGATTGTAAAACCCACCGTGATACAAGACAAATGCTGTTTTATTGACTGTAGGTAAACAAACCACCAAACTATTAAACATTGAATATCATCATAGAAAACCAGGATGAAGCTTTACGATAAAAAAAATAAACTTAAAGGGACTCTATGTTAGAATCAGAAATGTCTTCAGAACAGCGACACCTGTGGCCGTTAAGTCAACAGAAGTCAGCGTCCTGTTGCTGGCGCTTGTGTTCGCTCTACATAGACATGAAGGAGCATCACTCAACACAGTGAGGAGACACACGTCAGCTAAAAGCACAATATCACTCTATATTTCAGCTGCTTAGCAGTAATGTTAGCTGACCAGACGAAGGTCTCTCCATGAATCAATGTTGATCCTAGTGTTGGCTTTTCCTGCTTTCCTATTTCTTATTTCTATTTTCTTTATTGTCTTGCCAGCAGGACATACATGTTTTCTACATACGTCTCTTCATTTCTGCTGCAGCTGACTTTGTGAGAGATGCTGGGTGAAGTAACATAGTATTTTTTCCTGTATTCCCAAGAGGCAGTGCTTGCACAAATCCAGTTTCATTTTCTTTTTGGCTGTCAAATATGTAACAATGAGTTGGGTGGAAGACAGTTCCGTTATGTGCCAAACGTCCTCCGCTGGCTTCCTCTAATGGTTGTCTTCTATCCCAGTCGTCCCTTTGGTAAAACAGTCTAGGGTGTAAGTTAAGGACGTGTGGAGAAGCGGAGGGAAGAGAAGGGAACCGAGGTAAAAGACGAGTGAGCAACACTTGGTATGATCCATCGGGGGGAAGCAGCAGGTTTTTGTTTTAATTGTGGGATCAGCGGCCGGGCGGAGCTGTGAATTATTGAGTGACTTCCTGCCTCTGTTTGAAAAGGGTTGAAGGACGGAGGTGAGGTTTCACAAGACTCACGGTGAGATGGGAGGAAAGGGCACAACATTCAAACACCGTGGCATGTATGCAACATTCAGAGGGAGGCATGTTTTATTTAAGAAGCTCAGCCGTCAGTCGCGCCTGACAACTGGAAACATCCAGAGAGCAAAGAGCAGGAGATGATAGAGATGGTAGGAAATGATAGAGATGGCTGAATCTTTCACCGACTCGCTCACAATCTGATTTAGAAGAATTCAAGTTGTGATCTAAACTTGAAGACGGAGGTTGGTGTTAGTTTTCCCCATGCGTTTCATTCTGAAGGGGGGTCATGCCTACGCTTTTACCCGAACAGAAACCCGGAGAACTTCAGATCCAGTTTGACCAACTTTTAAATTGCTGCAAAGGGAACATGTTCTTCTTCACTTAAAAAGCTACTTTAGTAATTATTGCTCCATAGAGGCCATTTGCAGAAATTAAACTGGAATTGGATAATTAGAACACAACACAAGAGCATCCTCCGCTGCAAATATGTTCCTGTTGTTTGTTAGACAGAGCGCTCCGAGAAGTCAGTCGCTCCTAAATTAATTTTCTGGGTTCACAGTGACCTAATAAGTTGTGTAAGATTAGAAAGTTTTCATCTCAGTCATTGTTTACTGTTGTGTAATGAATGTTGTGGGGCTATAGCTCCTAAACTTATATCCAAAAAATACTCTCTTCCATCTAAATTCACCGGTTGCATACGCCAAGTATCAATAATCTTCTACACGTTATGCCTACAAAACATGGACACGACCCATTTAAGCTGCCGCCGCCGCCAAGTACCTTGTCTTGTCGGGGCACTGAGTCCAAGAGCAGCCATGTCTCCGAAAAACGACGTTCCCATACAACTAAATTGCATTCTCAATTATATTTAGAAGGAAACATATTTTGTTGCGTTAGTCTTTTACGTATCAGAAATACTTTTGTAAGTCTGTGGACGGCCTCGGCGAGTGACGTAGTACAATGAGCGTTGTACGGTGGCGTAGTGTATTGAGCGACCATGAATGAAAACGTTATTGAATATTAACGGGTATAACAAGCGAGAAAGTCCACTACTGGTGTGCGGGTGGGAGGGTAAATGGGTCCAACAAACACAGAACCTTCTCCCAGGAAACAAGTGTTTCTGTCCCATAAGAAACATATTAATTTATTGCATTTTGATTTTGTTTTTAATACATTTTAAGCCAAACCGTGATGTTTTTTTTACCAAAACCTAACCAAGTAGATTTGTTGCGTTTTGTTTCAATTTACAGAAACGAACACTGTTAAAAACCTGCGACCATAATCCATTCGAGAGAAAATATGCATTTCCCTCAAAACGTTTTGTGTTTACACAGTTTAGCTGTAATGTAATTTATGTAAATCAGAGTTGCCTTGGCACAGATCATGAACAACAACATCCATGGTTTGTGCAACAGCCAGGGACCTTTGTTGCATGTCATTTCCTATCATGTCTCTGCTCGGCTATATAATAAAATAAAAAGCCCAAAAAGATAAGAATTAAAACGTTTTTTTTTTAATACCAGAAATATCCAGTCATGACAAAACAGCAGGCGTATCATTTCATAGGTTTACTGAGGCCTCCAAATGTTCTTTACCTTTTCATCGTTTGCTCCGGAGCGCTGTTAACAAATCATGTTTCATCCTTTGATATTTATTACAATAAAACAGAAACAGAGCTCTTAGTTTGGGCATAGGTTGAGGGTAATCCAATTTACTTTAGACTGAAACTGAGACCTGCCGTAAAGGCCTTTACACACCGGATATCATACAAACTACCTGTGTGTTTCACCCATTTGAATGTAGGCAGAGCTGAACTGGAATGAGTGCTTGGCTTTGACAGATCCTGTTGGATTGTGTTCCTTATAAATCACTCACACACACACACACACACACACACACGGTTATGCATATTCAAGAGAGCTTGCTTTGCCTGCTTGTGTCTATGTGTGACACACAAACATACAAAGACATATGCTCATACATGTATATCAACACATGCGATGCACACACCGGTTCACACTCACATGACGCCTCAGATGTAAACGTTATAATTCAATCACCCCCGTCTGGGAGAAATGAGAGCAGAGACTTCACTTGATACCCGGCAAAGATAGATTTTCATTTAGTTCGTCTGTCCTATCAGAGGAATGAATGGAAACACATAACGCGTGAGAGATATGTAATGTCATTAAAGTAGAAAAGTAATCATCTCAGGCCTCCTTTGAAGTCCGGCCTGTCAGTCGGATTCGGTTGTCTGCAAGTCTGATTAAATAAAACCTCCGAGCAGCAAGTCGCTGTTAAAGCCGAACAGACGTATTGGGTTACGTTAGGATCTGATACATGAAACGGTATGACTTCATCGAGTATCCGCAGCAACAAACCTTCATTACGGTATCTTATCTTAAAACCTAATCACCAATAAAACAATGAAATAATATCTGTTCCACGTGTTCCTGTCTAGTCCTGTCATGTTTCTCATCATTGCATCCAAGACTTGGTGAAGAAGTTACTATCTAGTTGGTTAATCGACTCGCTCGGTGTCTCGCTGTGAGCGTTTCCCTTCAGTAGAGCCATGTCTGCCTCTTTCTTTTGCTCTGTCATTATAGGACATTTCACCTAATTTATCACATTTTATATTTAAGAAATTAAAGAAGTGAACCTCCACATGCAGAGTGAGTGATGTGGCGTCATTTTAAAAAACGTGTCCATGCTTAATACAATGAATTCTTCTTCAGGGCAAACTGTGATTGATTAATATAATAAGCATAAACAAGCATTATGCAAAACGTTTTTAATGTATTCCAGATGCAGATTGGGATGCTTGAACCATTTTAATTTAGCAGTGGTGTGGCTGTCTTGGTTGATTTCTACCTCCTGAAGTCCTGACCGAGCAGATCGCCGTCAGGTCGGGCTCCAGCCGTGACAGAAACAACACTTTTCCTCGGCTATTTCCTGTTATTTGTCGGCCAGTTTACTGGATGTGTATCGGAAATGAATTTCATGCTGGGAAAATGGCCCGCGATGTGAAGATCATTGAACCGACCTGTCACAGCCTGACCAATGCACTGTGGCATATTTTCTTTTAATAGACCATTGAGCCTCGCGCCGCTGTGCGGCTGCACTGTATTAAATTGGTCCAAATGGTCGCCGCCTGCCGAGGAAGAGAGACGCAGTTGTTTGGATCTCTGATATTTCTTTTGGATGTTTGACACCGTAAATTGCCTCATTATTTTATCTGTATCACGTCTTTAGTATCGGAGGGGGAGTCAGCGGACGTGATGAATGTTTGTCTGTCGTGTACAAACCTAGGAAGAGGAGTATAACAATTCGGTTACAGAGGAGAACATTTCACAAATCTATCTTCATTTGCCGGTTTTCAGTCTCTGGATTGGACAGATTCAGTAAATAAATGGGCTGCAGCGCTGCAGAGCAGGCCGAGGGACTGTCGTGACATTTAACATGAGGGACAGTGTCGGCCGATAATCAGCCTGACGTGATGTTTCTTCTAATTTCATCCTTATTAAGCATCAAGATGAAGATATGTTACAGATCTCCATGTTATAAATGCAGTGAAGAGGATTAAGCAGCCCTGTCTCCTACAATATAATGTTCCCAAACAATTAAAGTGCATTCTCAATATTTTCTCCTGCATTACGTCGCAGTTTTAAATACGTGGTTAACGTTGCAAAATGAAATAAAACAAAACAAAAAACTCTACAAAATTCCTTGGTTGGGTTTACTAAAAAAACATCATGACCTGTTTTCAAACTTTATTATATCATAAGTATGGATTTCTTTAATCTAATTGCCCAAAAATAACATCTATGGTTCCCTACTATGGTCTTTGCTAAATAAAAATAATGACCACTATTTTATTCAAATGTATAGTATCTGTGGTCACAGGTGTCATTATTTGCTGCCATTAAAATAATTGAAATGGTTTCAAAACAATGTTCTGACTAAACTTTAACATACACCACGGCTGTAGCTTGTCAGCGAGAGACTCACAGCTGTCAATCATGACGTCTCACCCCCCTTTTTATAGCATCAAATAACTAATTAAAACCAAACTTAGCACAAAAATGAACATTTAAACAAACATCAGCGTGGTAAGAACTACCTAAAATGACAGAAACCATCTTTGGGAAAAGTTTATTTGACGTTGACTTTGAGTTTTCAGTTCGGCCCATGTCCCATCTGCTAACAAGGAAGAGACGGGATTTATGAGCTATACTGCAGCCAGCCACCAGGGCGGCGATCCAGATGTTTTGGCTTCACTTCTGGGGAGCTGTCATGTCGTCCATCTTTATATACGTTGTCATTGTGATACGTCAAAACATACTTAATCCAAGGCGATGTAATTCACAGTTTCGTTGTATGGGAACGTAATTTCCAGGAGACAGGGCTGGATTTAAGTGTTGAAGCTTTAACCAGGCTTTTGACCAAACTCCCAAACAGTGCTTTTAAAGTCCGAGCATGCAGCGTGTATAATTGGCAGCCTAAAGAAAGTTCAAATCCTGCATTTGCAGGATCAATCCCCGATGCCCGCCTGAGCCAAGCAGTTTTAACCCCCAACCGGAGTGATGCTGAGCAGCTTCAAAGTGTGAATGTTACCGTGTTAATACTCTGAAAAAGAGAGCGAGGCGAAATAAAACCAAACATTTTACCTCCTGTTTTCTAAAAACTGGAGCGTGTTTGCTTCATATTATCTTTAAAAACTTCAACTGGAATATTCGGTTTTGCTTCACAGTAAATAATAAATGGCATGTTTCCCCCCCACACAGCGCACAGAGAACTTTTGAACTGCTTAAATGGGATGTGATCTTCGTTCCCTTCTGTTATGCATATGTATGTGTGTCTTTGTGCTCCAGCTCATGTGTTTTCACACTTCCCTTTGCAGAAATTCATCATCCTCCAGGCGCCATGTTTATATTTATCCCCTGCTCTGCTGCTGCTTTGTACATTTGTGAGAGATTCACACGTACAGTATGCGTCCTCAAACACACACACACTCATGCATGCACATGCAATCTCGCCCTGTTTTCTTTTAATTAATGACATCGGTGCTAATTAGAAGGCGTGCAACCCTTCAGTACCCTCCGACTGTCTCTCAGCCATTCTTAGATTTTACTCCTCCGAGCTTCATGAAGCAACACTGACGTGTTCTGATCTCAGCTGGAACAGCATATAGGCAAAAGAAAGGCAGTTTGAGGGATGCAATAACACCATATATACTTCACAGGGCCAGACATGATGAAGTAGGATATCACAGCAGTGTTTGTGGAGCTCACGGCCACACGACAAGAAGGCTATGTCTATGCATAGTTGCTCTCTGTCGCCTCACACACGTTCAGTTTGATCACTGCTGTATGCTCATTCTCACTTCCTCAGTCTCCCCCGTAATGAGCACGACACACAGACCGTGTCACCATGTTAAGCCTCTATTCTTTTAATTATCTTCTTCCCCGTCGACTTGGTGTGACAAAGGTTGCCTCCTGTCAAAGTTGAGTCGGTTTAGGTCACAACGTGGAGGGGATGTTAACCACAGATTCAGCGCAGAGAAAAGCCCACCTGTGTTGTCAGCGACCTGCTGATATGTTAAGACTTCGATCCTGAGTTGAAGCATCTGATTAGGAAGCTGAAGTCTGGACACCAAATACATACATCTATACCAAACAAACACATATTTGGCATCACACGCTGCAACAGTAAAAGCTGAGAACAACAAACTTGGAGGAAACGGGCGGACACTTTGACAAATGACGAGACTGTTGAGGCCTCCTTAAAGGAACAGTGTGTAGCATTTAGGGGCATCTAGTGGCAGATAGGTTCCTAACCTTTTTTTTCCTTGAAGCCCGCCGTACTTTATAAGACAAGCTGATCCCACCCCCATATTTTCTGATGTCATCACCCTTACAAATCCTCAGATTCTCTTTAATGAATCATCAATGCCTCCATTCACGTGCGACAAACGGGAGAGCAAAGGTTTTTTACCTCAGTGAAAATGTTGTTTTTGAAAGGCTAAACGCCAACAGAGATGGACTGAAGCAGAATATTTCGTTGGATTAAAACATGTTGTGAATTTTGAAAATTATGACATTTTTCTTTTTTCAATAAATTTAGACTTTTGGACTTTACAACGCTCTGGAGTTATTGTAAATGTTTGGATCACACGAGTCAGAAACAATCCTACACAGCCACCATTGGGATCTAATTCTACAAGTAGTATAATACTAATATTAGTGTAGCCTGATCTTTATCTGAAACTGTGCAGTAATACCAGGTTTAAACACAATGTCGCCTGTCAAGTAGCAAAGAAATATATCTTTTTAAATAGTTTTATATACAGACTTTTGTACAAATTATCCAGCAACTGTGTTCGTATGATTTTAGTTAAACATGTGCAAATCTGATTCTGGCGCCCCCTTAAGGTTGGGAACCACTGCTCTAGTGTATAATCACCTGATAATAAGAATAGTTGTTTTGGTTACCTTAGAATAAGCCGTTTATGTCTACAAATGAGTGGTTCCTCTTCAAGTAGTCTAGTAGTGGTTACCGTCTGTCATCCAGGTGATGTGGTGTGATTAATGTGACTATAAGAAATCCCCCCATACACACAGCTGTTTGTTAAAACACACACTTGACAAATAGAAAATACTGTATGGCCTTGAGTTACTATGAAAACCAGTGTTTCTTCTGCACACTAATTGTGTACTGTATGTACTAAATACTCATCATCACAGCCTTGTATACAAGAAAGCAATGCACTCTACCCTTTTCTACTGCAGGTATTGACGCAGTGTGCACGGTAAATGTGAAATGCCAATTAAACTTCACGTAAAATGTTTTTTTTTTCCAAAGAATTGTTTGCATCTTTCTGGATGAGTCTGACCAACCCCAATTTATTTTAATGAGCTGCAGCTGTGAGTAGATCCATCATCTCCGTTGTGCATTGGGACGGTAGTGTACGGTCTACTACAGCACACTCAATTCAAGCATTTTATATGCACACCAACTTTTCTGATTGATATCAAAATGCCAGTGTGAACGCTCGGTACGCAATATGTAATTGGGACGCGGGTCATTTTGAAGCAAAATGAAGTTTGATACACTTAACCATTAAATATCAGAGAGATTCAATTCAATGTCACAACAAAATGATGGTAGTAATTTTCTGTTTAGACTCAGCATCAATGTCACAGACTCCCACCGTACATCGCCTCTTCCCTTCCCCTCCCAACAGCGACGACGCTATTTAAGAAAACCGCTGGCATGCACAGTCGAGTGCATCTTTCCCGCCTCCTGCAGCTCATTTAATAATTGAAAATCACTCACCGTAGATGAAAGACAAAAAGAGGGTACGCTCTGCACAGAGCAAAATCTTTGATATGTCCCACTGCATTCTATGTGTGCTTGATCTCTACGCACGGTATGCTCCGCTGTTTCGTCTGGGTGGACGTACATGTAGACGTTCTCTCACTTGAGGGGCTTTTAAAGGCAGCGACCGCTGGGATATATGTATTTGCTCTGCTGTCTGCTTGTTAGAGCAGAGGCATGTTAATTCCAGGAGTGTCAATGAAACAAATCCACAGGAGTTAACGGGAGGATTTGGGATGTAGAGAACATTTTGTGATACAGAAGAGTTGAGAAAGTGACTGATTGATACATTGGGATATACAGTAGGATCAAATTTAGAGAAGTAGCACAAACTGTTGTTAAAGTTTCTGTTTCATTTTCATGTCTGAGACTTCGTCAGGAGGGACGGAGAGAAAGACAGAACAGCAAGCGAGGTACAAAAAGCCGGAGGCGAAGATTGATATCCAAACCAACTGAGGCACCCAATTAGGCTTTACGCCGCATACTGGCATCTTTAGTCTCCGTGCTATCTCTGTGCACCGTGAGACACAGTTAACACTTCTATACGATTGATAAGGATGTAGTTATTGAGCTGAAATTAATTAAAAACACACGCTCGCAATGCACAGCCTCTTCCTGGGACGCTTTCCGAAGAGCACATTTCAGAATTCATTAGCTGCTTAATGATCATCGCCTCGACTCATGAATGTGCCAATCAAATTCAGAAAGTTGAGATTTCTTGAAAGTTTGAAGACTATCCAGAGAGCGTGGAGAGCGTCTTCAGTTTAATTGAGCGCTCTTCATCAGAACGTCTTCCTCTTGGTGGCTTGTATGGGGTTAAGAGCACAAAGGATTTTTTCATTAGTCGTCTCGAAGATTTGCTAGGACCGAGCGAGGAGCCTGGAACTCATTGAGCGCCACACAGAGAAAGGTTGTACCGTTGGGTCTCTCTTAATGGGGATCGGATGCTGCTTTTTCTGCTGCAGCCTCCATTTGTTTTGTTTTTTTGCTGAAAGGACAGATTTCTCCTTCAAGAAGATTCTTTCCTATTGCAGGTTTCAACCCTTAAAAATCACCTCTCTCTTAATTTCTTCCTCTCTGCTTGCCTTGCACTTTCTTCACTTCCACTCGGACTGAGTCATACCTACATCTGTGTGCTTCCTGTGCTGCTCTCGCATTCACATCCGTTGTTGCGGCGTTCGTTGGCAAATCTACCCGATGACTTGACTCATGCTTTGTTCCTCTTGTGTTTTTTTCTCCACCAGGTGTCGAGAAGGCTACCAGGGAATCCGCTGTGACCAGTTTCTGCCCAAGACGGACTCCATCCTCTCTGACCCAAGTAAGTTTACACATTCATTACTTCAATGCTCTCCAGTATACCAACATGTATCATCAGACCATGACATCAAATTTGACCGTACAAAAGTAAACATGAGGGAAACAGAGGGGGGCGTATTTCTTAGATCATTCTGGTGAGGTTTAACTGAAGTTCTTAAGAATATTGATCCGCATTAATAAAGCAGGAATCTACAATCTTGCATAGATGGGTTTCCTGTATACAAACATTACTTGGTGTGTGCTTTCAGGGGGCAAAACTGCTTTGGCAGCCGGTCACAAGATTGTAGTCAACCGTTGTAATCAACGTAGATTTCTCATTATTTGTACATTCTTGTTGACTATACTAGACCCCTGCAGAGCCCGACCACAAGATACCATCATCATATGACGTATTGGTATCAGATTTGATGATTATTATCACCTGTAATGAAACGGACAAGACATAAGTGTTAAGTAACATAAGTTCAAGTTACGTGAGTCGCTCTTGATGGACGCCGCCGCCAGACACCTTCTCCTCAGAGATTCCTCAACAGGTAGAACGTTACTATAAAACTGGAGACTTGGATGTTGGTCTTGTTGTTAGTCCAACCCGTCACACAGCAGCTCTTTGTATATCGGGCAGGTGAAAATTAACATTAGACCCCCTGACGGCTCTCTATTAAATAGTGTGATGCTGGTTGAAAATGTAACGCCAAAAGTCAATGCAATATTGCTGATATGTCTGATTCAAATTTAAACTAACGTTAGCTTCTGCAGACGCTTGTTGTGACGTTGTGACATCTTCCTTTAAAATGTAATGTTACGGCGTACCAGAATGAGCCTTCCCCGCGGTAATCACGTAAAGTTGCAACCATTTAAAGCCGTAACGAAGTCCTGCATCACTTTATAGTTTGAAGGCATAGTCGGTAGATAAGGGATGATGTACAGCGAGCCGGTCATTGTTGTGCATCGTGTCAGGGTGCAGCATCGCCTTGAAGGGGATTCTTTCACAACACTGACCGTTTATAACACGGCTACTTACTTAAGAAATCAATATTTTGACGCAAAAGCGGTCCGCCAGAGTCCGACGTCAGAACTGCGCCCGTAGCAACGGTCTGTAATAGAGAAATTACAGACCGCAGATTGACCAATCAGAATCGAGTATTCAACACAGCCGTGTAATAAATCTATCTAAATATTTCCTCAGACTGTGGGTCGCACACCCTGTTCGACCAATCAGAATCGAGTTTTTTTATCGATCTGTGGAGCGTGACAGCTCGCCATGACCACCCACTGCTTTGCAAGCGCTGTGTGACTAGAATGCTTTTGCCCATCAGGCCTGGATCCATAATCTCCGTCTGTTTTTAGCAAAGTCATGTGATCCCCTCTGAATATTAAACACTTTACATCCATCTTTTCTGCATTTGGTGCATTAACAACTCCTCGTCATCTCTGCTTTAGAGTTTGGCTTCGCTAGACATGCCGTTCTTTCTGCCCCCCTATAGCCGTTTCTCTGTGATGACGTTGCACAGAAACCCGTCTTTATTCCCTTTGAAATATATAGTCATCGCAGCAGCAATGTAGTCTCGTGGATTGGTTTCTTCTCTTAATGCGACTCATACTACTCGTTAAATCGTGGTCAAAACCTATAAACACAACATGTAGATCTTATGTCAGTGGGTTTTAATGCAGATCTTCAGAAGCCACATGCACAGCTGGGTTTTGATCTTACAGCCCAGATCACTGCAGTTACACTAATTGCATTCACCTGGCATCCCAGATCCTCAGTCCCTGATTAGAAAACCAGCAGGACTGTGGGTGGAAACCAGTTGCTATTACATGCATTGATACACACAGTGAACCACCGCAAAGTAGAAGAATAACAAGTATTCCTTAACAAATTCTGACTTTAACTGCATTTCTTCTTATTTATACAGATAAAAAACACTGAGTACAATGGAAGAAAGCGAGATTTAGTGGATAATACCATCCATGAACCTTAAAAAATAACATTTCTGACGATTCCAAACAGCCTTTTATGTTTCAGTAACAATCGTTTATTTTATTTACAGCTCTTCTCTTTTATTCAGCTCTGTCTTATAATTTCCTTTTTTCATTTTCTCTTCTGTTCCCTGCTTTCTCAAACACCCTCTCCTACTCAGACTGTCACTTCTCTCATTTCTTTATCTCCCAAAGACGTGGTCCTCTCAATGTCATACAGCTGAGGGAAGTTAACTTCTGTCTTCGCCGCTCGCTATCTCCGCCATACTGTACTCATTTCCCCGTTCCTCTCAGCTCATTCCAGAATAATATGCAACCTTGTCGCCGGGGCATTAACGTTGAGCCCGTTCAATATTATCTCTGACTTTTCTACCAACAAGGTAATGGCACCATTTACCGTAAAAAAGGACAGTGCTGTGCCTTTAGGGATTTTTACCTCATAATTGTCTAATTTCCCCCCAAAAAACCCTCTCTGTGGTAATATTATGAACTTTTAATTTCTCATTATGAATATGTCCTACTTGATTGCAAAGGAGAATGTGCCATAAATGAGACATGTTAGATGAAATGTGGCAAATGCAACAACACTGTTATCACTTGCTCTTTGTTAATATCCTTTACTTTCCAGATCATTAATTAAGTCTCCGTAATGAGGTTTTTAATTCCGAGCAAGTATTAGGGTAATTGTCCTTGTTGGAACAACATTGGTGTTCAGTGAAGTGACGCCCATCGCCGTGTTTGTTCACCGAACCTGCTGACCTGAACACATTGGTGGCTAAGAACTGTAACCGTCCTCATCACTTATACCATTTGTCAAATGTCACACGGAAACGGTTTGTGATTGTGTTGCTTCGTTATCTGTTGACCGTTGTGAAGAAGCCTTAAGGCCGGCCCCACACTAAAAGATGTGTTAGATTTAACAGTTTTGTTCCTGGCGGACGACGGGCAGGAAGAATTAGTGATGTTAATTTTTACTTTGTACTGAAAATTGAGGATGGATGGATGGATGAAGTCACGTAGACACGTTAAATAAACACTAATAAACATATTGCTCCTCCATTTCTGGGCTCCATCTTACTACTACTTCACGTTTAGCATTAGCTCCTGCGTTAGCCACGGCCGCTATGATGGCAGTGGTTGTCCTTCCATCTTCAGTCAGCTTGGTTCTCTATTGGCTGTCGTTCTTTCCCACTTGACTGCGGGGAAACAACAGGATAAATTATTTGAGATGGATGGTCACTGGATTGGTGGATGTAAAAAATACTCTTAACTTACCTCACGCCACAGAAACATCTGGAAAGATCATCTTTTGAATCACTCAAAAACCGGTGCTTTGTTGATGATTGTCGGGGAATCGGGATCAGAATTGGTTTGATTCTCGTGTAGTGTGTACCCCGTATTGGACATTAGACCCACTTCTTCACCCAATAGAAGGTTTTATCATAGATTGACACGAGTTATCACCAAAAGAAGGATAAAAAGAAGACGACAGCGACCTCTAGCAACAAGTAGTAACCATGACAGGAGCAAAAGACAGCGTGGAACTCCATATGGTGGAGTTTGGAGGTGATGGATGAGACACAAACAGGACTTTCACCCAGGAGAGCCGGGGTTTTGCATCCTCGTGTGAAACCAACAACGTGTGCATTAAGTTTCACTTTTCAAACTTAGTTGTTTTGTTGCCTAAAACCCCAAAAAGCTGTTTTGTTTGAAGTTGTTTTTGTGCATGTAGCTCCTTCAAGGCTCCACAACTTCACTCCAGGAGTGAAGAGAGTTGAGTTTCCACATCAACAAAGTTGTTCTGTAACAAATGTTAACCATTACCTCTAATTGGTTTTCTCACCTAAGTCAGTGACGGATTATAAATCGATTAATCGGCGACTCTTTTAGGTGAGTTTCCATATTATTTGGCTGGGAGTTGCCGAGTCATTACTGAGGAATTTGGGACTAAAAAAATAGTCTTTTCACTTTTTGGCCTCCCAGCTGAACCCCGGATACACATCCTCTACTCCTTTCTGTTTCTATCAGCTCACACCATTCCTTTCTGATCTCATTCATCTATTCTACCTCTCTGCCACATCTCTATCCTCAATTCATTTTTCTGATATTAAGAATTGATCGGCCTACTTTCAGGTCATCCTTCTCTCCACTGACTTCTTTATTTCTGACTTTAAGTCTCATGTTTTCTCTACTTTCTGTTCACAATGTTGTATAGCCTGTGGATTTATTTTTTCAGTAACACCGCCTTTTCCTTTCTTCCTTTTTTCCCCCCATTTTATTCGACTACTTGCTGCTTCAAAAAGTTGGTAAGTGACAAAGTTGGAAAAGGAGAGAGGCAGATTGTGGCCTCCCTCTTCTTTCCTCACCCCCTCAGATAATCTTGTCACAGCATCACTCTCCTTGACTCCTGTGCTCACAGCTCATCAAATCCTAATTTCCCGGGTTACCTTTGTGTCTCGTGCTCGAGCTTGCCTCAGTGTTGACATCCCTGTTCCCTCTTCCAAATTTCCCTCCAGACGGCCCCCCTCTCGCCCCCATCTGTCTTTCGCTAACCTCCTCCGTGCCATCCTTTCCTCAACACGCATCTTGTCCAACCGTCAGACCTCATCCCTTCTCCCTTAGCCCACAGTTCTCTGTCCAACTCATCTCCAAAGACAAAGTGGCACGGGCCTCGGATGGACCG
>CAKAKQ010034728.1:0-10057 GCA_916700675.1 Helicolenus avius
GAGCAGACGGACAGGCGGGAGAAAAAAAAAACACTGGCACACGGGAGGATGAGAGGACGCACTTTGGAGTCTCAAGAGGCCAGAACAAGAGATGAAAAGTCTATTTGGTCTCTTGTTATGTTTTAGAAATCCTTTCAACTACTCTGAAATTGTGTCTTGTCTCTCTGGGTCTGTCAGAGTTGTCATGCAGGGTCCTGTGGATGCTCGTCACCAGATATCCTCTCTCAGGTTGGAGCATCCAACTGCTGCAGGATCACACAGCTTTCACTCTGGACTTCTCTCAAACAATATTGTATTTTATAGACAAATATTTGTGATTTGATTGACTTAAATTACTCTTCATATTATTATATGTATATATTATATACTGTATTTTTGCATATATAAGGATCATACATGTAGTTTCTACTAGTCATGTACTGTAGCTAAGTACATTTACTCAAGTACTGCACTTAAGTATAATTTTGAGGTACTTTTGCTACTTTATACCTCTACTTCACTAAAACTCAGAGGGAAATATTGCACTTTTTACTGCACTACATTTATCTGAGAACTTTAGTTACTTTACATATTTATAATTTGTATTAACAATCTAAATCAACTAATAAATTATGACATATTCTTGTAGATTAAGCTGCCCAGCAGTTAAGTATTTAAAATTTTCTACACCATAACCAGCAATATTAATGTGATACATACAGGAATAAAGCAATAATTATAGTCTGATAATATAATACATATTATTCTGGCATAGGCCATTCTACATATTAATGAGTACTTTTACTTCTGATACATTAGATTAATACTTTTGCACTTTTACTCAACTAAGATGTTGAATGCAGGACTTTGAACAGAGTATTTTCACACTGTGGCATTACTACTTTTACATGAGTAAACATTATGAGTACTTCATCCACAACTGGTTTCTACTAGTGCCCCTTGTCTTAGGCTCTCTGACACAGATACTACTGAAACTTGAAGATGTACACAAAAAGGTCGGCTTACCATATTTACTCGCAGAAGTCCGAGACACAGTGGAGTTGTTTACTGAATTGTAGGCTGTGACTTGTTTGGGAACCAGGGCCATTACTGCATTATCAGGTACCTGAAAAACAGACACACACGTGTATTATGCAAATGACTCCTCAAAACAAAAGCCATTTCGCAGATTTCTAACACAATCAGAAAACCAATAGATCACCGTATTGGTGTCATTTTCTATATTTCCCTCCATCTATTCTGGTTTCATTTGGATAAACAAGAGAATATCTTATTACCCTTATGAGCTCCATTCAGCCCACACATTCATATGATGAGTGACAGGGGGGAGGGAGAGAGTTTAGCAAGCAGAGGGGATATCCCACAGTCTCTATTCAATAATACCTTTCCTCTAGGGTTGGCTAGTGTGTGTGTCTGAGAGTGTGCGTGTGAATGTGTGAAGAATCAAGCAGTGTGTGTGTCTCTGTCCGTGTTGGTCTATGTGTAAATAAGTGTGTGTAAATGAGTCAATCGGGCGCTCCTCCTTCCCCAGTCAGCCAAACCGGTTTCAATTAACACAACTGGGATGTACTCGGTCCCAGCCGTGCCCACACACACACACCCACTATACCCCTATTCTGCATAATCTGGCTACCCGTGCTGCAGGGTAGGGCAGGGTTAATTGAAGTGATCTCTATCATGGTGTGGGTGGATGGAACTGGGAATAAGGACCAGGGGCCTTTTGTGTGTATACGTGTGTGTGTGTGCCTTATTAAGATTGTATCATTATGTCACCCAGTCACTCAATCTGCTCCTTATGCATGTTATGTTTATATTATTGTAAGCAGGAGGCCCACGGGGGCAGATTTTGTGATTCCTTTGTGGGACTGGAGACCCCTCCCCCCAACTCTCCTGCACCCTTAAGCATGCTTCCTGATCACTGCTCTTATATGTTGAATGGATATACAATGAGCACAATGAAAAGGAGGAGTGGCATTCTGGGAAATAACGTTTGGAGGAGAGGATAAAGACAGAAAGTGGAGCAGAGAGGAAGAGGAGGAGAGAAAGTGTCTCATTTACGGGATGGAAAGATCTGATATGGTAAATGCCAAATGTTTGCTTTTAGTGACGTTTTCCTGAACAAGAAAATCGGTGACGCAAGCTGCCGCACTGTAACTGAAGGCAGAGCGAGCGGGTTTAGTGGCAGCTCAAACCAGATCAATCTGATAAAGGAGAGCACATGATTCTATTGAGTCTGTCTGGTTGCTCATATAAGCTTCTAATAATACAAATATGAATAAATCCTATCTGGAGGGCATCTCAAGACCAAATACAGCAGCACATCTGGTTGCCAGAAGTGGCACCGATCAATACAGTGCATCTATGGATTTGATTAGGAAAACGACAAGATCTCCTACAAAATGATTCATAGATTTAACATTTCAATGAAATAAAGTTATAGAAATACGAGTGGAGAAGTATAGAATTGCAGACGCCCTTGACTGACTGTGTTTGTGGCGTGCCCCTCCCTCCCTTGCTCTTTGCGTAGCCTCCTGACAAAATTTGAGTGGATGGGAGTGTTTATTATTTTTTTCTTTCTCTCCGGTCTGTCAAGGATAAGGCGCCCTTTTTCCCTGGCCTGAAAAAATGAATTAACTTCTGTCTTCATTATCTTATCTCGGATTCAAATCAGCTCCCTAATCCATTCCACCCGCGCCTCGTACTCCAAGCCTGTTGACACTCGCTGATGCTGACATTTAATTTAGGCACGGCGCAAACTGCACTTGGAGGGGGGGACAGCGGCCGCTTGCTTAGCTGCTCGAATTATTAACACCATGTTGACAAAGCTGTCCTGTGTTTCTATCCAGTCTCATTGTGGTTTGCTGGGTGGACAGTCGCTACTCATGAGGCACAAAACACCTGCAGAAAAAAACATTTGTCCGACACTGCATAAAGGCATTTGTCGTTAATAAATGTGTATATCCCTTACCTTGTGCTATAAACTCTGCATTCTGTACCTTGTGTGTGTCTGTGACCACTGATGTGTCTATTCTGTGCATGAAATCTATGCCAACGCTAATCCATTTCACAAAGAAGACGACACTTGGCCGCCACATCAGATTTTATCTCGAGCCCCTCTCCCCCCTATCTACACACAGGGGATTACTTCCAAGTGTCGCTGTTGTTGGTCAGTTCCCTGCCTCGCCCCGCCTCATTCCCCTTCACCTGACAGATAAGTTGTGGTCATGGTGTGTGTGTGTGTGTGTGTGAGGGGTGTCCCTGTCAGCTGAGAACTTGCACAACTAAATGGCTGGAAAAGTACTTTGACTGAATTGTCCATTCGATGGTTTTGGAGCTTAGTGCAGATCATCAGGTCACACAGCTTTAGAGGAAGATGTGGAGGGGAGTTGAGAGGAGAGCTAGATATACTATAGATTTAGGGACGATGGTTAAATATCAGGCCTTTGTGCTAGGTATCATTTTCTTTTCCTTAATGTGTCAGAGACGCGTTTCGGCATTGTGTTTGTGTACGTTTGCTGCGAAAATGAGATGAAAACAACTGTACCTTGATGTGAATGCCTTCAAATAAAAGATGTAATCTATCCATTATAAGCTCCAGAGGATGACTCTGTAGATAGCAATCATTCTTTTCTTTTACTCCTTTCTCTGTGAAATCTAAAACTTTACAAACCCTTTGTACTTCTAAAACTTCAAACTTCCAACGACTTTGAAATTTTACTAATAAATGTAAGATGTGACATATCTGTCAATGGTAATGATTTATAAAAACTTCCACGCCATAGATAAACATGGACCCCCAAACATACTTTGATTCAAGTTCTTTAACAGGTAAAATATTGGGGTGCTTATTTTTTTGGGCAATATAATGAGTTTGAAGCAGGTTGAAGTTGTCCACGTTTTAGAATATACAGTCATAGACGTACCTGGTAGTGGTACAGCATGTTCAGTCTCTTCCAGTCACCTTCGATCTTCGTGGTGACGTCTTCATCCTGCAGGATCATACGCTGTCCTCGACCCTGACGCCATTCTGCAATTGCAAGGGTGAAAAAAAGAGAAAAAGATCAGGATATAATCCCAACTATATTCACTCAACACTTCTCCTTTGACAATATTGACTTTTTACGAGGGCTGTCAATCGATTAAAATATTTAATCTTGATTAATCGTATGATTGTTCGTACATTTTTTATCTGTTCAAAATGCATCTTAAAAGGAAGATTTCTCCAGTATGTAATACTCTTATCAACATGGGAGTGGACAAACTATGACTTGCCCCAAACTGCATGTGATTACTATAAAGTGGGCATGTCTGTAAAGGGGAGACTCGTGGGGTACCCATAGAACCCATTTTCATTCACATATCTTGAGGTCAAAGGTCAAGGGAGCCCTTTGAAAATGGCCATGACAGTGTTTCTTCGTCACAATTTAGCGTAAGTTTGGAGCGTTATTTAACTTCCTTCCCGACAAGCTAGTATGACATGGTACCATGATACCAGTATCTTCACTCTAGCTGTAAAACTGAGCCCGCTACAACCTCCGGAAGATCGATTGCGTTAAAGAAATTAGTGGCAATAAAACAAATTTGTGATAACACAATATCGCAAAATCTTGCCATGACGTTTGGCGTACTGATATGCCTTTGGTACAAGAAACAGAACATTTTCCACTTCTGTTTTTAACCACAACAACGGTTAAGACTGATAAACAGTTGGTTGGAAATGATTGTGTAACTGGGACTAAGAACAGGTTGAAAAGTTCTGATGGCACTAGTTTTAACTGCAGGCATCTGTACCTTGTAATTCACATCATGTATACTGGCTGCATGTGTAGCAATCTAATTCTCTTCAGGGATTAAAAAAAGGTTATTTTGTAACCTTAGTTTGTAACTGCTACATCAACACCAGAAAAAGCATTAGCAAAAAAAGAAGAAACCATCACAATCAGTCTGCCAGAAAACTAGTTGTCACTATCTCCATCTTCATCTACTGAGGCTTTTCTTTGCTTTCTTCAGAACAATCATCTCACATTGTCATGAAAAGCACGAAGAGAATCAAAAAGAGGTAAAAAAAAAAAATCACAAAAAAAAAAATGGTAGGACTAGAAGACAAGGACAAAGCAATGTAGAAGCAAAAGAGAAATGGCACACGTGAGAGACAGTAACAACAGGCGAGTTAAATTAATCACCCACTCTACTGTTTTTAGAATCAAGCTCTCCCTCTTAACTCCTTTCCATCTCTTTTGCTGGTGCGATCGATGGGTGTGATTACGGCTTCATGCCCAGGGCTTGTGCACTTCTTTTTTCCATCTGCAGCACCGGCCCTTATGCTCTGCTCTATATTGGTCCCTGCTCTCCTCTTCTCAAACCCACATCCACTGCTCTAAGCCCCCCTGCCTGGCTGCTCTTATTGTTATTGCTGGGAGCTTTGCTAGAAGCACACCAGACTCATATCCACGGCAATGGGATGTGGAGAAACTAGAAAGCTGCAGACAAAAAGCGACTGCAGATCACCTCATTTCCATACTTTCCAACAAGTAACTTCCAGTGCACATGACAGTGTCTTTCATTCAAACAACAGGATGGCGTTTACATGACCGTACAACCAAATTACATCTACATTACATACACACCAGGCTTCCCCACATCTGTGCAACCTCAGCACAAAACAAAACAAAAAGCTTTGATAGAAACCAGCAACATTATCATAAGTGGAAAAAGGAATCTCAAAAACAAACAAGCAGATGATGCCTCTATTCTTTCTGCAGACTTTATGAATACGTTATTGTGTCTGTGCTCCTCGCTGTGCTTCCCTCTCGCGTCGGCCACTGTCATCTCCTATTCTGATCACAAACCGCAAAACAAAGCGGCAATCACTGTGGCGCATGATGAGGCCCGTCTTCGGAGGATCGACCAGAATTGTGTTAGCAGTCTGTGAAAAAAAAATGTGCGGGAAATAAATATGCTCCTGTTGTTTTCTGTCTATACAGTACATCTTCCCATAAAGATGCAAATGAGCGCCAGTCTCCAGCCGAGGCTCCGTAAACACATGAAGGGACGAGGGAAAAAGGAAAGGAATAAATAAAAGAATAAACTTGGTGTGAAACCGGAGCAAACTGAGATTACTTTGATTCCCAAATCCAGTGGCCGCCGCTCAGCAGGAAGAGAACAGTGTGTGTGTGTGTGTGTGTGTGTGTGTGTGTGTGTGTGTGTGTAGACTTGCATTTTAAACTCACACACACCTAAAGAGATAAGGGCATTGGGGATTGTATGGAAGCTGATGTTGAAGAGAAAGGCTGAAGGTGACTGTTGTACTCCACAGAGATGCATGACACACATTTGCTACTAGTAACATGCACATAATGGCACACACACACACAAGCTTCTTTGTTCTCAGGCCACATCTTCTCTGAAGGATTGCAGCAGAAGGGGAATCAAAAACAATATCTGGGATAACAACACTCCTGGCCAATCTGTCTCAGGACAGGCCTGCCACAATCTCATTACTCTTATCAGCCACTGCAATCAGTCTGTGTGTGTGTGTTTGTATGTGTGTGTCAGAGATCACGAGAGCCCCTCTCCAAGTTAAAAAGTGTGTCAGAATAACAAATCAATCAAATGAAAAGACCTGTTTCCACTGAAACATTATCATCGACACAAATAGCGCAACACCAAGAAATGCTAATTACACCGGCGTGACTAGCAAATTAAAAGAAAACCTACAGGCGTGAAAAGATACGTCAATCATGTTCCTGTCTGTTTGTGGACTCGTAATTAGGAGAGTACTTCTAATCTGTGCAGCACGTCGGATACATACTGTATACACATGTACTCTCGTGAGCCTGCGTTGACTCATCTCCTCTCTCTTACTCACAATCACACACATACAGAGCGAGTGGCCGGCTAACTCTGACAATTTCCAATTCCCTTTCGTAATAAAACAATAATAGAACAACACATCCTGCCCAAGGGGGGGCCATAAAACAATTTTATCCAGGAGTGTCGTCAAAAGGCTAAACCAATCTCTTCACTTAGCTATCACACAGGCAGATTCCCCGCGGTATGCACTCAGCCCACCTTAGATACGGGGCCGGTTATAAATATGCTATTACGAACACACAGCAGGGGCCTGGGAAATCCATCCGGCAATATTAAACCATAAAAAGCACAGCATGGTGCAGAGACGGCCTCTAGATATCGGCAGGCAAACAATCATGGATAACGTTGTTATGCTCACAAGCATGCATGTCTGTGTACATGCACAGTACACACACAAACACACAAAGTGTACCAAACCCCCTGATCACTAGTTGGATTGCAGAAAAGGTAGATCATTGAACCCTTTCCTAAGAGAGGCCCCTTAAAATCATTTGCAAATATATTGGACCCAAGTTAGAAACAATTGAGATGCACAAGAAATACAATAACACAACACAGAGAAAATAACTGCATACTGTAGCTGCCCATAGGGGTCATAAATGGCAACAAAGACCTGAATTCATATGATCAAGTCCTCCCTACACATCCTATCCTCCACTCAGAAAGAAAGAAAGAACAAAAGAAAGAAAGACGGAAAGAAATAAAGAGAAGAAAGACACACAGAAAGAAAGAAAGAATGAAAGAAAGACGCAAAGAAAGAAAGAAAGACAGACAGACTGAGAAAGTAACAAAGAAAGAAAGAAAGACAGAAAGACACAGACTGAGAAAGTAAGTAACAAAGAAAGAAAAAAAGAAAGAAAGAAAGGGACACTACCAAAATGATTTTGTAGGGAAGAGATCAGTGGGCGTCTCGATTGATTAGCTGATCAATCATCTGACTCAGACGCTGGTCGACAAGCACAAGTCGATCGATGGGACGTTTGGGGAGGAGGGAGACCGATCTCAGACATGTGAGCCAACAGAGCCAGGATGTCAAGTCTCCCGAGGTTGAAAAGAAAGCTACTTCTCTATATCTAAGAAGACTTGTACTTTTTAAGAGGGGTTGGGAGGTGAAGGGGGGGGGCTTTGTAAAAATCAATGGGTGTCTAAGTTCAGCCTGCTTTTCTCCAGGCGCACAGATGGGAAACACTGCATGGGTAGAAATGTTTTGACAAGCTGTACGGTAACTACAGGGATGTGCTGGAGCAAGACTACAATCATGACAACTAGAATTATAAATACCCCATTATCAACACGTAAGTACATAAAGAGGGGAAAACTCTTCAACAGCCAGTCATGACAGGACTACAGTAGATAGAAGGGCCATCATGGTAACTTCTGACATTAAACTAACCCTTTTTTCACATTAATAATATATAAGAAGACAAAGATTAGTACCCAGGTCCATGTCGGAGGCTTTTAGGCGGTGGGAGTGTGGGACGTTCTTGTAGATGGCGTCCAGGATCTTCTCCTTCACCTGGCTGATGGTGTCACAGTTCAACACTTTCACCTGGATCTCTGGGCTTTTCTCGTTCTCTGGATGGATGCAGTTCACCACCTGTAGCACAAACACACAGACTTATTTTCCAACTTTCTACAGCTGAGGATTTGTGACTGCAGCAGATAAAAACATCTTTCCAAGTTGATTTAGTGCAAAGGATAAATTGCGCTACATCTAATGCATGTTTAATCTTTTTAGAGAAGAGGTGTGTGTGTGTGTGTGTGTGTGTGTGTGTGTGTGTGTGTGTGTGTGTGTGTTAATAATGTTGATTGCTCGGTGGATTAGTACTCAGTGGAACCGAAATCATTTTGTGTTCGCCAAAGGGTCTTTGAGAGAATTGCAAGAAAAGATCATTCACCGGGGAAACTGCTTTTTCCTCAGAGCTTGAAGAGAGACAGCAATGTGCTACCTCAATAGATGAGCAGTAAAGCAGCTAATTATAATATTATTAGCATATTCATCAGGACTGTCACCAGGTGTTGATGGAATTATCCGAATTACAAGATGAGCTCAGACACATTATATTTGAGAGGGTCAACGTGTTATCTTCTAACTTAAAGGGATAGTTCAGGTGTTTTGAAGTGAGGTTGTATAAAGTACTTATCTATAGTCAGTGTATTACCTACAATAGATGACGGTCGGTTTGCCCCCAATTTGGGGAAACAGACCAGAGTAAATGCCACTTTAAAAACGGCTCACCTAAAAAAATCAATATCTGTTTAAGTGTACGCTGTACTTAGAATATTTTCACAGCCTTATCTCGCCGTCAGACATCTCTTTCCGACGAGAACTAAACTGAAAGTGAAACTTATCTATGCTCTCTTCAAAGCCACCAGACTCCATTGACAAAAACAGTATAGATAAGTTTCACTTTCATTTCAGTTCCCCATCGGAAAATATTCTAAATATAGTGTAAACTTAAATGGATATTCATTTTTTTAGATGAGCCTTTCTTGGCTAAAATACATTTTGCTGCTGCCACGTCCACTATGACTATGGATAAGTACCTCATACAACCCCACTTCAAAACACCCAAACTCTCCCTTTAAAGTGTAATTTCTACACAGGTCTATATTGTGGAAAATGGGGTGGTGAGTTGAGTATTGGTGATTCTGTTGTAGAAAGCCAATCTGAAGCAAATTTCCAGGACGTTTTTCATTTTGTCCCCATTACAGTTCACCGAGGATATTGATAGAGTATGAAAATCTATACAAACAGATGTGACACTAGAAAAGAAAGACGGAAGGACTACACATGTCAGAGTGGAGAGAAGATGACCACAGATAGACTTTGGGAATAAAAGAGAGGTTGCAGAAGGAGAGAGCTTCATCATCTCTCAGCTCATGCATACACATGCATCGTCTCTTTCCCTCCTCCTCATCCCGAAGCCCCGCTCTGTTCATTGACAGCTCCAGTATCAACAGAAAGTGAGGTCGCCACTCCTATGCCCCTTGCATGTCAAGCGTGACAACGACAACTTTACGTCCCGTTGCTCATCTCATGACCAACAACCCATAACCACCCTTTTTTCTCTCCTCTTGTCCCTGAAAGCATATTAAGTGTCCCCTTTTAGCCCTCGGACGCCCGGGCCGGTGAACCCCTTACCAGCGTCTTGTAGTCAATCTGTTGTCTGATGAGCTTGTC
>CAKAKQ010034737.1:0-10037 GCA_916700675.1 Helicolenus avius
CGAATGCATTGCGCGGCTGCTTGCATAGACAATGAATGGGGAGCGTGGAAAGCACGGAGCCTGTGGACACGTACCATTACTCTTGTCAGTTTCTCCAAATTGGGTCGTGCCAGCCGTCTAGGTAATACACCGACTATAGATAAACACCTCATACAACTCCACTTCAAAACACCAAAACTATTCCTTTAAGTCTATGGTAAATGGTAAATGGACTTGCATTTATATAGCATTTATCTAGTCTTCTGACCACTCAAAGCTCTTCACACTATACAGTATATCAGCATTCACCCATTCATACACACATTCATACACTGATGACAGAGGCTGCCACACAAGGTGCCAACTTTGCCCATAAATACTCATTCACACACCGATGGCTAAGCCTTCGGGAGCAATTTGGGGTTAAGTGTCTTACTAAAAGACACTTCGAAATGTGACCGGAGGAGCCGGAGATCGAACCTGATTGGTGGACGACCTGCTCTACCCGCCCCTCATTCTTATAGTGGCTAAACAGAAAAACATTCAGCTTCTCTCACTGTTTCTCTATTCAGTAACAATGGTTGTACTCTAAACACAAAAACAATTTTGAAGACAGTAACCGTGCTCATGTGAGGATAACAAGCCTGGGCAGAGCTTCTTATTCTGCGAATACACAGAGAGGTCATCATAGCCCAGAGATGTCAACATAATTGGCATCTAGAGCTGTTCAAGAGCAACGTGTCAGGTTGATGTGGCCCAGAATGGGGCTGCAGGTCTGTTTGTATGAGGATAACAATCATGGAGCTTTTCGTGGAGGTATTGGGTCTGTTTGAATGGTAATCAGGGAAAGTCTAGTGTTTTGTTTTGGGGGTTTTTTTCTACGAATTTTTGTTATCGATGCACTGCAAGAAAACACAGTGTCACCAGATGTTTGTCAGTGAATCACGGCTCCCCAAACTAACATAATCATGGACTGTTTGATTACTGACATCGTGCCTTCAGACATTAATGTCTTCAATGTAGAAGTAAGTTGTATTTATATAGCATCCTGCTTTAGGAATAGAGACAAAACCGATATTATACAGGTTATGTAAGAAGATGCAGTGCCGTTTAGAGTGAATTAGGTCCTCTTGGTAAAACCACATGATGCTTCCATAGAAAAATGGAGATAGAAAATGCAAATGAGCTGCTGATCATGCGAGAAATAAGTGAATCAAATTCATCATTCATCCTCATTCAACTGCAAGAAATCTATTTTTCATTAACATGTTTTGCTTTTATAAGATTGAAGGCTACATGGGACTAAATAACTTGAAGTACCGTCTGTAATGTGGTCTTTTTTAATTACATTACTGCAGCTCATATGTTAGTCAACAGCCACGACCAGCTGAACCACACAAAGAACACAGCACACCTTATTCCTACACTAGCCCAATTTATCTTTGAATTTCATCTTACAAAGCTGTAATTCAATTCATACTGGTCCAAATGTTGCATTCAAGGTCAGCAGGCTTTTTTCTGCAATCATCAGGTTCAGCAGCAACACATCAAGAGACACATCTGTTTCATTCCTCAGTAGCTTTTCACTTGTCAGTGCTTTTCATGTTGAAAGAGCAGTGTCATTGTTCTCTCCAATTTGGCTCACAAAAAAAAAAAAGGTTGCTCTTTTTTCTTTTTTGACACAGCTGGAGGCACGAAACATCAAATTCAGGTCAGGCAGTGGGGCAGTCATCTAGCTTTTATGGCAACTGTAAACGAGTGCAGCCTGTGTGTCAAAAAGCTTGTTGGTGACGCTAATTGCTACATCTGCACTGTGGCTCGGACAGTTCAGCTTCCAAAAATGCCTGTTTAAACAGTGCACGTTGTTATATCCATTATTAGATTCATGAGAGAGAGTTTGCACATTAATGCTGTCTCCTGTTAGGTGCAGCAGTGTGTTGGTTTTATTGGGGGCGAGAGAGCTGTCACTTTCCAGCACTAAGGACAGTCATTATACTACTGCTTTACTCTATGTGTCAACATTCACATCTTTTGGTGCCTTACACATTATCAAATCAAATCAAATCAATTTATTTTTGTATAGCGTCACATCACAACATACGTTATCTCAAGATGCTTTATATTATAGGATCAGTTTACCTTGGGTAAGATATAACCAACATGGTCAGTCACATATTGTTGCTTAATGTAAGCTAATAATAATCATTTCTCTCCATCACTGACTGTGTCTTTAGAAATCTTGATTTGAGATAGTCGTTACTGGGCAGTAGAGCTGCAACAATTAATAGATTAATTGATTAGTTGTCAACTATTAAATGAATCGCCAACTACTTTGATGATTGATTAATCAGTTTGAGTAAAAGACAAAAGAAAAAAAAAATTAATTGTTAATAAAATTGACAAATAACTAAGTTTGACTCGACTGTAAACTGTTTCAGAGTAGGGATTTCTGCCACAACTTCTCCTACTACCAAGAGGCATGGAAAAGAAAAATTGTTTTAAACGGTCAAAACTTCAACAATATGGTTATGGCGGTGAAGAAATTTCCCCTGTGGTGATAATGACCGGCTCAAAAGTGCAATATACAATATTATTGCCTTTTTTTTGGCAAGTTACTTAATTTATCCTGATTTTAGTGCTATAAAAATAAGCTTTATTGTCAGGCTATTATTAGGTATATTTTTGCTTTTTAAATGACAAAGATGAAAGTTTTAAAACAAAAAGATTTGTTTGTTAAATGCAGGACACAGAAGGGCAATGAGGTACAGTGTTTTTGTGCTTTGGTTGCATCTGATTGCTATAATACTCAATATCTGCAGAAGTGAAAATGTCGGCACAAGGTAGAGTACTTGCTCTGGATGAAGGGAAGGCTGAACCACGTAGGAAGAGAGGACGGACCCGTCGGGAGAGGACGTCCCTATGTTGTTGTTTGGCACTTTTAGCCTATATGACGGTTGGTCTTTGTGATATTTGTCCCGCCCCTCCTCCATTGTGATTGGACGGCTGAAGCGTTTTACCTAAAATGTCAAATTTTTTCAAGTCTCAGCAACCAAAAAAAAAACACGCAGTTCTCGGCGCCTGGTCTCGCTACTGGCATTTGTAGTGTAATATAGATAAGCGGTTGCTTACTTACCATCCCCTGCAGTTAGCTTGCCAATAGCCAGCCTAGTCTCACGGCAAAGCGTGTAATAGACCTGCCTGTCCACCGGAAGAAAGCTGTCAGTGTCACGTTTTGTGTTGCCAAGACGTGAATGTTACACGCCTGCATGAAGGTGCAGTGTTTTGTAGTGATGGTCGTCACAAGACGATTGTCACGTGATTTGTAGTGATTGAAGTCTAACTTCAGAGCTAGGTACGTAGTATATAAAGTAAGAAAGACCACTTAAGGTGTGCATGTGGGGAGGTGGATGGGTCCAACAAACACAGGACTTTCAAGCAGAAAACCCGTGATCGAGACCAGTGTTTTGTTTTGCAAGTTAGTGACGTTTGTTACGTGTTTTCCGTACCGACGCGTATCACTTAGTACCATACTTTTTTTTACTTAGTTTATACTTATATTAAGCTGAACCATGATGTTTTCCCAAAACCTAACTAAGTGGTTTTGTTGCCAAAACCTAAGTGAGTGGTTTTGTTGCCTAGACCTAAGTGAGTGGTTTTGTTGCCTAGACCTAACTAAGTGGTTTTGTTGCCTAAACTTAACTAAGTGGTTTTGTTGCCTAAACCTAAGTGAGTGGTTTTGATGCCTAAACCTAAGTGAGTGGTTTTGTTGCCTAAACCTAAGTGAGTGGTTTTGTTGCCTAAACTTAACTAAGTGGTTTTGTTGCCTAAACTTAACTAAGTGGTTTTGTTGCCTAAACCTAAGTGAGTGGTTTTGTTGCCTAAACCTAAGTGAGTGGTTTTGTTGCCTAGACCTAAGTGAGTGGTTTTGTTGCCTAAACCTAAGTGTGTGGTTTTGTTGCCCCCTGCTGGTACTGCATATTCATACACGCCTGTAATATTCACTTCTCTGTGAGGCCGAACGTGACACTGACTCGCTGACCTGTAGTGGACAGGCAGGTGTATTACATGGTTTGGCGTGATATCGGGTTGCAATATTGCGACAGCACTACCAACAACATTGATAAAGTTGTTCTTTATACTACAATTGTCTTTGGTTCAGAGCTGAACTCCACAAAACATCCTCCCCATTTATCAAACCACAAACTACAAACTACAGGTAAAATAAGTATTATTAGGGTCTAATTATGACATGATAACTTCAGAACACTGTTGTGTTTTATGATGCCAGTCTAATGCAGAATTAACACCACAAACGGCCACTCAAGTCCGTCAAACAATCACAGTAACCTCTCCATTGTCATTCCCTGATGATGACCCAATATAAATTATGAATATGAATGCACTGAGTGCCTTCATTACAACAAACTCACAAATGTTGATAGCTTTTTGCCATCCAATCACGGAGCTCATTTCGGTTAATGGATCTCATCTCTTCTGCTTCATGAATGTTCCAATGAAAAATAGCTACGTCATCACTTTCAGTTGTGATATTGGAGGGGAGAGGAATCAATATTTGATTCAAATAAATGTAGAAACATACACTTTACATTTGTATGAATGTAAAGTGTATGAAAACATACATTTTTTTAACATTTGAGGAATTCTAGCTGCATATAAATTGATATTTAAAGGTGAGGTGAAAAGACTATATCCTGGAGCATAATGGAAAACATACTGGTATTATTAATAATGTCAGGTAGGCATACGCACCCCTAAGGCTAGATAGGGAGGGGAGGTGAAACGTGCATTTACATGTAATTTGATATCAGTTTGAATTTAGACAAAACAGAACAATCAAAAGTTTCTTTGTTTCACTCAACTTCATTTCATTTTCACTATATGATCAACCTAACCTTGACTGTCCTCTCAGAGACTGTAACAGTGCCACTCCCCCGTCTGTATCCTCCTTCACAGCACACTGAAGGTTATTAGTACATTTTCTTTACCTTTCTCTCAGCTAAACCCTTGCCAGCTGTGTAGTGAGATAAGGGCCATGTATCTAAAAATAACCCGCTCATTCGGGGGTACGGAGCATGCCGTGTCATTCAAGGTTCTCCTTTGTGCCCCAATACAAACATCTTGAGATAGCATGTTGGAAACTGTATGAGATAGCATCACGTCCTCTGTCTTCCTCGCTGGCTTCCTTCCTTTTCTATTTAATTTGACGTTTACTCACTTCCTTTTTCACCTTCCTCCTACTACTCGCTTGCCATTCTCCTCTATCTTTTCCCTTTTTCCTCCCACTATCACATTGTTAAGATATATTTACATCATATATCATGTTCTTTTTCTTTTGTTCTTTTTGACTTTCCCTCATCTCATACGTTTCACATCATCTCCCCTCTTCACTTCTCCTGTCTTTTGTCTACCTTAGCGTTACTCATTCAAATCACACAAACGCACCCTCGCACACTTATCTGAGTCTCGGCGCCTCCGCTCCAAGGCCACTCTGCTAACAGCCTACTCTCTCGAAGGAAGATGAAAAACGAAATTCAGGAAAAATGTCACGGACAACTTCAGATATGTGTAAAAACAAGCAACCAAACAGTGTTACCAAACAAGACATCTTGAAAAGCAGTGTGTTTAAAGGGTGCTGAATGTGTCGATTTGTGGTTCCCTAAAATACAATTTCCTGTTGTTTCTTGCGACAGAAAAAGTTGGCATCCTCCGTCAAAAGCTCCGTCTCTGCGTTTGATGTGGAAAGCAAGAAGACAGATCAAAGTCGGTAACAGCTCTTGATTACAGCCGAAAGACTTCGGCAAGTAAACTGACATGAAACAAAATCCAACCCAGTTGCATAAAAAATGTAGAGGCTGCTAGTTCTGCTCGCCAATAGCTTTGTTTATATGACAGAATCACAATTAAAGGACCACTAAGGGGTTTGGGGTAAAAAAGAGAACTTTAATAGGCTTATTATAAAACAAAGCACAGAGCTCACTGTCTGACAGCGGCCGTGCTTACTTCTATGTTAAGACAAGTATGAAGTAAAGCAGTCAATCAATTCGAATATTTAATCGCGATTAATCGCATATTAATCGCTTATTTTTTATCTGCAAATTAATCACACATTTTTTCTCTGTTCAAAATGTACCTTAAATGGAGATTTGTCAAGTATTTAATACTCTTATCAACATGGAAGTGGGCAAATATGCTTGTTTTATGTATGTCTATGTAGATATTTATTATTGGAAATCAATTAACACAAAACAGGTACTGCATTTAGCATAAAAATATGCTCAAGTCATAACATGGCAGGTTTATTATAAGGCAAAGCACAGATCCCACTGCTGCTGTGTTCAGACATGTATGAAGTAAAGCAGTCAATCAATTAGACTATTTAATCGCGATTAATCGCATGATTGTCAATAGTTAATCACAATTAATCGCATATTAATCGCTTATTTTTTATCTGTTCAAAATGTACCTTAAAGGGAGATTTGTCAAGTATTTAATAGTAATATCAACATCGGAGTGGACAATATGCTGCTTTATGCAAATGTATGACTATATTTATAATTGAAAATCAATTAACAACACAAAACAATTACAAATATTGTCCAGAAACCATTTAGCATAAAATAATATGCTCAAATCATAACATGGCAAACTGCAGCCCAACAGGCAACAACAGCTGTCAGTGTGTCAGTGTGCTGACTTGACTATGACTTGCCCCAAACTGCATGTGATTATCGTAAAGTGGGCATGTCTGTAAAGGGGAGACTCGTGGGTACCTATAGAACCCATTCACATATCTTGAGGTCAGAGGTCAAGGGACCCCTCACCAAAATTTAGCACATGTTTGGAGCGTTATTTATCCTCCTTCTTGACAAGCTAGTGTGACATGTTTGGTACCAATGGATTCCTTAATTTAACTTGTTTCATATGATGCCAGTATCTTCACGCTACACTTTAAAACTGAGTCCAAACAACTGCAAGTTGCGTTAATGCTTTAAAGAAATTAGTGGCCTTAATTTGCATTAAAGCATTATCATCTTGTTGACATTGACAGCCCTAATATGAAGAGAATAAAGCTGCTGGTGTTTACTTTACAGTCTGCAGTGTGTTGCAAGTCAAGTATGAAAAACAATCATTATACCTTGCTGGCAAAAGGAAAGTCCTAAACAATTAGAGCTAGAAAAGAGAAAAATAGATGAAAGAAAAAAAAAAATTGGAGTCCGGTGACTGCAGGAAACGAGAGCGAACAGTTCGGCCGTTTCAAGCCGGATCGCTCTGAAGGTGGATAAAGGATTGTTCATTGATGCCGGGATTTCTTGTTTTCAGATGAATGTGAACATAAAAGAATTCACTAAAATGAATTCAAAACTTCACAAGCTATTACAATGATGGTGTGAAACTGCAACTGTTTTAAAAAGGGAAAAACCTTCAGAGAAGATCCATTGGGAAATCAGTTGGTGCACAAGTTAATTTGCAATTTAATTATTTATTTCTATAAATGTCATAGTGATTAAAGCTGCACTTATACATTTTTTTTATATTAACAATAGATTATATGACTTTGTGTAATGTTTAAGGTGTCACTCATAGTGACAAACCCCAAATCATTATCTGACTTCAGCGCATTGTTTTGGTTTCTAACTTCACTGTTGTAGTTCAGTCTCACTGTTCTCATCAGTATTGTTCCAGATAAGAGATCAACTCGTACGAAAGCACCACCTACTGACCAATCACAGCTCGGTGCGAGGATCGTATGATAATATTACACCAATACGAAGAAGTTTAAGTCATAATCCAGGCTAAAAACAACAACGCTTTAACTGACAAATACAGGACGGACAGCTGGCTGTATGCTGTGAGTGCTTACCGCTTTGAATTATATTTTTATATTTATTTTTTTACTTGCTCTCAAGTCCATTTCACACCGCCGGAGTCAGGGACGCAGCAAAAAGAAGTCTGAATTCCAAAGGGCATAATGAAGTGTAGTCTCTTCATCCCTTACACTTCTGAAAGTTCTTTATAATATCACTGCCTCGTCTAGACGACTACATCTGACTTTTGAGTATTCCGTTAAATTCATAAATCTGCTAATTTATGCATTCACACATTGGCATTTTTTCTTTTTGCCAGCTGTCCTTCCTGCATTTGGCAGCTTCAACTGTGTTACTATTAGTCTGGATTGTGTGTTTAACTTCTTCCTATTTGTCTGATATAGTTTGCTCTTCGTTTTTAAAATCTGCCGCTTTGCCTGTCTGTCTGGAAATCTGTAGAGCATGTTTGTGATTGGTCACATGCTGCAAACACCGCCCCTTTCATGTGAACACGCATCATAGCCAGATTGAGAAACCCTGAGTTGATAACCAGCGTCGTAGGACCGCTTAGCGGGATCACATTTGTTAGGGTTAATTAAGCCAGATAACAAGAAGATACCCTGGGTATGTTGAATTCGCTTCGTAGTACAGGCCTCAGGTAGCTGCTTTCAGCAAAAGAGCTCTGATAAATCCACTGTATGTTACCTGTCGAGCACCAAGCATCAGACAGGTTATACATGCAACCCATTTTCATTCACATGTCTTGAGGTCAGAGGTCAAGGGAGCCCTTTTGAAAATGTCCATGACAGTTTTTCCTCTCGAAAATTGATGGTGTTATTCAGCCTCCTTCACAACAAGCTAGTATGACATGGTTGGTCCTAGCTGGTGAACATAGTGGAGCATTTAGCAGCTGAAGAGCCAGAGGTTTCCCTCAGAAGTTGGTGGAGACCAAAACCAGAGCAAAAAAGAGAGTGAATATTGGACTTCGATTCATGAAGTAGCCAGAAACATTACTCCAAATTAATTCAAATGTTACTCCATGTCTGCTGGATATGTAAATAACCAACAGTTTGCTAACATCACCATAACAACTTTATGAGGTTATATTGTCAATTTGGCATTTACAGCTTGTTCTGCTGCCCCCAAGTGATAAAAAAAATTAAATTAATACTGCTTTGAGTAAAATTAAAATTTAATTGCACCTACTCAGTGTTTCCCCTTTAATTGTAGCCAACGGGAAACCCCCGTCTGGCCAAAAAAAAAAAAAGTAATGTCAAAAATAATGCCAAATATTCACTCTAGTGTTTCCCCTATATTCATGCAGCGGAGCACCACCATGAGTCCATGAACAAGGCAAGCGTCTGTGGTTAGGTCATACGGGCTCAGTAGTGATACGAAACGCTAACGTGCAAACAGATTCTGAGTTTCATCAACCAGTCATACGGTAACTTAGGAGGCTTTGGCTTTGTGTGCTCTGGTTAATTTGTTCATGCAGTTAACATACCAGTCATTATTTTGTTTTAATAAAAACTCAACTCTTGGCATTTACTCCTGGTGTCCTTCACTACTGTTTTGGAAGAAGGAAATAACGTGAGGAACAAGCGAAGCAGCTTTAAAGGTGACATATTTTCTTAAATAAGTGCTGCGTGGTGGATCTAATTTATGCCAACGTGAAGAGTGGTTCATGTGTATTTTGAGAAGTGACTAATAAATATTTATCAGACACCATGACCGTCTGACAAGCAGGTCTGACGGAGAATAATGGCGCCTCAAAGCATTGATTATATTGGACTTTGTATACAGAAAATGCTCCATAAGATGTTTTGGGATTAGACTTGTCATGCTGGAATGCTCTTTGTTGCTTTAATGAAATGTGTGTGTGGTATTTAATTGATCATTGTAAGTCAACACATCCTCTACTCACCTTGGAAAAATTGCTTTATCACCATAAAAAGAAGATTAATCCACTTTTACGGTGCTCTGAGGGAGACTTGTTTGCCAAAAATACATCAGCCCGAGAGGCTGAAATGAGGCCAGAGTATTGCGATGTTTATTGTGGCGCTATCCGAGCTACTGCTGTCAGTGAGACCACTGTGTCAACATCTGGGTTCATGCAGAGGCAAGCACAAGATTGGATGATTTGACAGGTGATTTTTGTGCACATGTTGCACTGCTGCTCGACCCAAAAAGGGTAACTGACGGCAGTACTGATGCAGGTCACTGTCAATAAAA